>JAQIWP010001435.1:0-15126 GCA_034695525.1 Euzetes globulus
ACTTCAATTACCTTAATTATATATCCTTATATTTTCCATTAGCTAATCAAATTGTCTTAAAATTATGAAAAAAATTGGGGGGGAGGGGCTAGTTTTGACTACCATAACATATTAATAAATACTAATGAAATAAATAGTATAATCTAGTGAAATAATGATCTTCAATATGACGTGTTATCCAGAAAATTATACCTAGCCGATTAAAGTTTTTTAAATAAACCATACGTCCTGATATTAGAAATTGTTTTTGACTCATAACCTTTTTTTAAAACTGAACAATCGGTTTGGATAAAATTTGGCTAGGTTAAAAGCTAAAATGTTTGGTTTGGATAAACAGGACTTATTCGAAAGCAGAGAATTCTATTGAAAAACTGTAAAATAAATAAGAAAAGACGATATTCCACTAATCAATGGTAAAACGTATAGCAATAAAAACCAATGTCAATTCAATACCTTAACTAAATTTGGTGAATTTCCTTTAAAGTGAGAATCGGAAAATTTAATTCAAATAAGGCTTTAAATTTTGGATCGGATCCACTCTCATAAATCATATCTGATTATGCAGTAGCCCTTATTGAATTATAGATGCACGGACATTTTTGCATCACAGCTAAATCTTCATGTGTTCAGTTAAAAAATTGATGCATTGTGATAAATCTATGGTATGGGTAAAATATTTAAAGAGTAAAAAGATACTATAAGGATGCGTAAGCTCAACTGATCAGAGAGTTCTAGTATTTTCCCAAAAAATAATTGCATGGGGTTTGGGTATAGTTGTCCACATTCATTGCTCTCCATCGTTGACTACTTTAAAATGCGCTCAATTAATGACATTTTTTGGCAAATTTTTCTAAATACAGAAACATTGCTCTAATTTGACAAAGTTAAGTCCGGACATTGGTCTATGTGAAATTGTAAAATGTGAAAATATGGGAATGTTTTTGTACAGTTAACTTGTTAAATTCAATTTAAAGCTATTTTTCATAGATTTATGCTCATTTTTTTTGGAAAATAATGGAAAATATCAGTCATTTAAGAAGCTTTTTAAATCTAGTGAGGTAAATCGGACTTTTCGACTGTAGAAATTGTTTGGCCCTAGAAATTGCAAGTCCTAACCGCGCATACTTGCAGGGTAATGGACAGAATTAATGAATCATCAATTTTGGTTCTATTTTAAAATCGAGTTGTTTATTTATTACAAATAATTTCACATTTAATTATTATTTTATAATTTTATCAAGGTAGCTACATTTTTAGTGCAAAAATATGATAAACCCACTATTGGTCTATGATCATAATTAGAATTTGGTTTGTTCAAACATCTTTTAAGAGTTTCCGTTATTAGGATTGAGAATTTTATATGAAAAGGGAAAAGTCATAATTCAGTAGAAATAGGTTTAAACTGAATTTAGATCAAATTGACCAGTTTGATCTCATTTTCTGGTATTCTAAAGGAGTAAAAATGGCGACAAAAGGTCATAATTGCCAGAGTTTCGAGAAATATTTTGGCAAACTACCACCATAACACTAAACCCTACATAATGATTGATCCTTGATTGATGACCGCACAACAAGAATCCATAGAAAACAAAGAATATGGACAAATATTATGATATACGGTCAACTGTATAAATATATTTGAACTAGGATATTTTCATTAATTTACTAGGATAATCTCGATTTAGCAGAAGACATTGTCATTTTAAGAACAGTTTTTCTTAATTTTATTTAGAAGTTGAACTCTTCCTTTAAATAATCTTGATTAGTGCAAAATCTATAGAGAGGACTAAAGCTTGCAACTCTAATAAACATTAAATGTTTTTATTTTTTTAATATTTCATTTGTGCGCATTTAAATGAAATATAAAAAATAATAGTATTGACAATTATTGATTCAATCATCTTAGTTAGATTAACCTAATTCATAAATTTCCCATAATCATTGGCAAAGATTTGCTCGCATTGGGCTCCAAACTTTTTGAATTATTTATTGTCATCAGGTTTAAACTAAAGAATTTTCACTAAAAAAATTGCTATTTAAAGAAAAAAAATAGTGGACTTGGTTAATAATAATGAGTTGAATTTATTAAAGGTCATACTCATTTAAATTGACTATGCTATGTTTAAATGTCAATATTCGAAGTTTTATTTGAACACGTATAGGAATATTCGAGGAAATCTTTTTCATAATCTCTGTCCTTAGATATCATCTTTTGATTTTCCCGATTAAAAAAGAATCCATAAAAGAAACCCACATTTAAATTACATTTAAATTAGAAGTGCAACCATTTCAGGACTTCAACAAAAAGAGGTCTTTTTGGGACATGTTTTTATTTAACATTTATATTCCTTGCTAAAAAGTGTCTACATTTTATTATTCAAACACATCATAACTATTTTAAGTGGGAGTGAGTTAATTAGTAAACCACATACAGACACTTGATTATTAATAAATGTTTGAAATTCAGACTTTTCAATACATAAAAGTCAAATTCTGTCCGATATTACCAAAATTGACTAAATTTTACCAAGAAATACTAAAACGACGTCCTTTCGGGGGTGTTTATAATTTGCAGGAGTTAACCTCTTAAAGGTTACCATCTTTGCAATACAACACTGGTCTTCAACGAGTCACTTTTGATACACAAAATTAAACATTGTTTATACTCAAACAAATACACACAAAAACAGCCTGTTCAGTTTAAATGAGTTAAAAGTTCAAAAGAGCATTTAATGAATCCTTTTCTACTGATTAATGCAACTGAATGTTTGGTTCAAGAAATCATTATTTTAAGCCATTCACAATAAATAACATCAAGATTTTTACACCCTGAGTGTCTCGTTGAGACCATTGCTATACAATAACATAGAAAACATTAGAACTTTAAACGCCTTTATATAATTGAACTATATTTTGATTTAATCAATTAATAATCAATATTATCAATTTATAGTAGTTCTTACAGTTTCTGAATTGAAAAATATAATATTTCACTCATAAAATTAATTGAAGTTTTCCAGGACAATATATTGTCCTAGCCAGGCTCATGCCAGGACAGATATCCTAAATCCAGGACAATTTTGGCCAAACCTGAACATCTGGAAACTGATAAGACTGATTGTCAGCTGCCATTATCTTAGTAATCGTATAGGATTTTAACTGATTATTAGATCGGAGCTGAGATGAAAACAATTACATTATATTTTAAAGGATTATTTGAAACGTCTGTAGATTGAGAGCTGAGACCAAAGCTAAATAATAAATCATTGCACTAATTGAGTGTTGTGGTCAGTTTCGATTCTACAGACTTCGCAAATAATTCCTTTAAAATATTAATAATTTGTATTCAATCTAGGTGCCTTAACCAGAAATGTGAAAGGGGAGATTTGCTGAAATATCCACTAAGTTTGAAAATTGGCTCTAGTGAAATACCCATCAGGCTTGGAAAAAGAAAAAAAGAAAAATGCGCGAAGCGCAGCGGCCATTTTTTTGTAATGGTTGCTAAAAAAATCGACCATTTTGTTCTTTATTTAAGAAATTTAGCCTTAAAACCTTAATAATAGCTTAATTGTGGTCTAATTAAGCTAATTAACCCTTTAAATGACTGAAAATAATCGTATATAAGAACAAAATGGAGGCTTTTTCATCCGCCATTTTGGACATTTCCCCTTCCTACATCTCCTAGGTTTTGGTCTGAAAATGGGTCATTATGCCCCTAGGGTCAGGGTCCTTGCACATCCCTGTTTAAGACGCTCATAAGACGAAAAATGTGACTATCTTCTATTAAATTCGATTGTCCACATTTGTGCTCTGGCTTTGGTCAGCTCATACACATCTTGGAGGTTTCAATTTAGTTCTTAATTAAATCAGAGTTTTGAGTTCTAAGTGAATGAATGTTTGATTTGTGTAATGATTTGATGATTACATTCAAAATCAGAACATAAGTTAATATTTTATCGCAAATGGAATAAAAATCCATTCAATAATAACAAGCGTTCAATGGATTGTATAATAAGTTTTGATTACATAATAAAGTCTGTCGTGTATTGAGAGTAAAGTTCATTATTTTGTGGCTAAATCCATGTTATCCATGCCATCCAAGTCTGACTGTTTCTCTTTTTTATTGATTATATTGAGCGTGAAATGTAGGGCTCACACAATTTGATGAAAGCCTTGAGTCAACTGATGCCTACTCTAATACCCAGCTCTGAAATGATCAGAATCTCTGGGGAATCAGTAATTTTCATTACTGGCTCTCCCGTCGAGAGTGTGGAGCCTTTCATTTATGAATCAAAAGATCAGCCGTTAGTTTATCTGTTCGACGGATACTTTCATTATTCAGTTATTTATTGTTTGTGCTCTTCATTCACTTGTGTTGTGTCACTCCTATAATGTCGTAATAATGAAGGCTTGATATCCCTGATTCTGTCAGCACTGGTAGGTTATGGTGAGGCTCATACTCAGCCATATATTCACTGCTCCTACTGTTCCACACTTTTTATAGTGGAGTCGTTTTGTTAATCTATGGTATGATAAGAACACCGCACAACCGGCGATCGACTACTTTATCCCAAAATCCTTTGTTATGAACCAATTTTTCACTTCGTTTCCAATATTGAAAACCTTTTGTCGACATTTAATTTCAACCAAAAAAAAACTTTTCGTACAATTAATTGGAAAAACAGTGAAACAAAACAGTATCAAATAAAAACTTCAAATGATGGCAAATATTTTCAATCATTCCTCCAATTTTTCCTCCAATGATCGCATCAATAACTAAGGAAACTTACATTTGTTTCCCCAAACACATCCTCAAACATTAATAGGGAATAAACTCTTTTTTATTTGTACTTTCAAATTTTTGTCACTAGACAACTTTCTTTCTTAAAATAAAAAGAAAATTATATAAAAATTTGTTGAAATAATTTTGAAAATATTTGTCTAAACAGAGTCTCAATACATAGTATTGTTTAGAAAAACAATTATATAAAGAATTTTTCAAAAAGTTTGAGTCATAACTAATGATTGTGTATTGAATACTACAAACACTGTTTTACTCGAATGACTGGTAGTTCTGTTTTTCGTTTAAGCCTTAAGTTTAGAGCAAATCATTCCTGAAATTCTTTAAATTCTTTGTTCATAACGACTAAGTTATTCGTGGAAAACTGACCGCAATTATAACACCATTTTATAGGTTTAAGTAAAATATTTGCGATTTTAATCGTGAGATTAAATAATATTTTCTTACACATTGAAGACGTGGGCGTAATCTCCGACCGTATATACTGAGCGCTACCTTAAGTTACTTTAAGCACAATTACGTTTTCCAAGAAATTCATTATTGAAAAAATACATTATACGATAAAAAGGCAGAACCCTCGGGGCTATGGCTGGCACTATGCGATGTGTATGCGATGCTCACGATTTTTTCACCAGATAAGTGCTGACCACATATTTCTTCGATCGCTGTTTTCATTGAGAAGAAGATACTCCTACTTATGCTTTCTATTGGCCCCCAATATGTGTTTCACTTATTTTTTAAAGCAATAACTTTTATATAAAAGAATATACTTTACTTTTAAGATATCATTCCAGTCATAAAAATAATTTGTGTTAAGTTTTCCAATCATTTGAGAGCATAAAAGTTTGAAATGTATTTAGAAATAGATTTACTCGAAGATAAAGATGACAACGACTATACAGATAACAAAGTTTTTGTCAGAGCTGGTAAGATTTGTTTTGTTTTATTTCTGTTGTAAATCTATTTTACTTTCTATTATTAGTCTTTTTATCAAACTTCAAGAAAAAACAAAATTATCGTCTGATTAGATGTAAGGATAGAGAAATGATTTATTCAGTTTGTCTGCGAATCTCTGCGAACACTTTTGCTATTTTGAAGGTCAACCTAATTATCCTTATATTCATTGAAATTATGATTACATAAAATTTCATAATGTTTTGAATATTTCATTAAAATACTTGAAATGACTGAAACCAATCATTTTAATAGCCCTCAAGTTTTGAGTCACTTTTTTCTAAATATTTGAAACAAATTATTAAGAAATCAATACCTTATTGAATGCTTGAGAGAACACAACTTTTTTCACTATTTTTTACAATTTTTTATCTTTTTTAATCGAAATTTAATGAACAAAAGTTTGAAAAGCTTTTGATTGTGTAGTAAATATTGAAAACAAGTAAATGATTTATTGCTTTGGAATTTTTTCAAACAATTATCTTTAGCAGGGATTAGTCATTCAGGTATTTTTTTAGCGCTCTTTCACTCGTGAATTGAATATAGAGACAATTCAGAATAGTTCTGATTCTGAGCCAAAGATAAAAAATTCGAAGCAAAAAGATTAGATATTTTTTCTCTGAATAAATTATATCAACAATTCATTCAATTTATTAAAAAAATTTTTGTAAATTATCTTAAATTCTTTCATAATATTTTGAAATTTTTAGTTAAAAAAAGAGATTTCATTGAGAAAAATGAAGTCTTTGACTCTTCAATTGATTAAACTAATCAATTAAGTTGAAGTTGAATTAAGTTGAATTACTTTAACTAGATGGTCTAGCTAAAAAGCTTTTTTACTGTTGATTTTAATTAAGATTAAAATCTTAAAAACTAAATTAAAGTAAGATTCCTAAAAGTATTTTTAAAATCGCAATATATTTAATTTAAACTGAAATTCAGACATTTTTTTTGATAAAATCAGAAAAAGTGAAAATTCCTGAAATGACAGAAAAATTTTTGAATAAATGAGTTCTGAGAAAAAGTTTCGATAAAATAGAAGGCGTTTGTTTCAAATGAAGGTATTTTCCCACAAAACAGATTCAATTAATAACATTAAAAAAATAAGAAAACTTAATAATTATTAATAAATGATGGCTCAGAATAAAAGTTAGTTTAAATTGTGATTACATTGTAAGCAATATTAGAAAGTAAAATGAGTTCTGAGCCAATTCTGTAAACGGATTTAGAGTCGATGTATGGCTGAAGTATGTGGCGGTGGTTATCATTCCACACATAGTGTATGTGTGTAATAGTGTCCACACCCAGGAGCCCTCAGCCAAATCGTGCTTCTTCGGCAGCATTGGCGTACTTTTAATCGCAACTTTGGTCCTAAAGATTGATAAGTTTGAGAACATCCGTATTAATACACATTTATATTGCATTAAATTAAAAATGTAGTCCAAATAATTTGAATTATCCCACGGTTTGAGCGCAACCATATTGCCCACACCCATATTCTTCAATGCCCGCAGCCATATCTCAGCAAAGTCGTGACCAAGAGGTGGAGGGAGGAAGTGATATATGTAATGATAGATAAACCCATCTATTATTTCGTAAAATTCAGACTTTGACTCGAATTATAGGCTAACCTTTTCAACGGTCCAAATTGTATCCACAATAATGTAAACCCTTTTGTTTATCTCAGGATCTTTTGAATATAAAAAGAATTTTTTTCTCAGCAAAAGCTGAATTTATTAAATATTTATATTGTACTGAAAGCCCACACATTTATTGTATAATAATTATAGTATTGAACGCATAAAATGCCATATAATGTGAGAACTAAAAGGGCTTTGTCTTCTCAATGCTTTCCATCCTATCCATCATATAATCATCAAATCATTGTATAATAAGCATAACTTACATATCACAACACATTATGGAATTTGAATCAAAGACTCAATTTTTAAATTATACTCTTTTTTCGTCTTATATCATCTCAATTGAAAATTAATTATCTTGCTGCAACTCTATTCAGACCCCCTTTTCTGGGACTACGAAGACGTTTGTAAATGGATTTTGTGGTCACAAAATGTTTTTCAGCTTGAATTCAATTCACTGCGAGTCGAAGACTTTCCCAAAAGTGGTTATGAATTGTGTAAACTACAGAAACACGACTTAATCGACTTAATTGGCGACAAAAAAGAGGCGAATATTCTTTACCAACACTTAAAGCACCTGAAAAAAGGTTTGAATTAAGTTTAGTTGATTAATAATAAATTTGAATTTGACCTCAAGTTTCGGGCCATAAATTGGATGAACTCTACGAAAGCGAAGACGAGAGCAATTCTGGTAAGCATTCAATCGATTTTTGTATCGGAAATTTGCATTTGTTTTGTAAATTTACTTTTAATGTCAGCCGATATCTAATCTCAATTTAGACTCTTTTCTATGTCTGGCATTAAAAGAGACGTTTTATTCGTTTCAAATGCAATTCCAGTTTATTTCAATTGCAATGAGATTTGAAGCTCAGAATAAATGGAAATCATGATATGAGAGAGAATATTACGAAACAAACACTGAGTGTTTGCACTGTTTCTGTCGATAGATTCAGTTTTGGTGGAAAATAAAGCGAAGCTATTGAATGCGATAAATGTATTGTATGTTCCTTTGCTCTGATAACTAGTAAAGTGCAGAAAACGTAGGAATTGCAGGAAGGAAGCGGTCAATGAGCTAACTATTGCTCTGATTTTTAACACAAATTCTATTTTTGTTTTCTCTGAGCAAACAATACATTAATGAATACAATTATAAACCAAATTATTGTTCAAATCTAATAATTGAGTGCATTTTCACACCAATGATGTTATTATTCAGAGTTAATATGCACTCAGATATGGCACAAACTGTTCTGCCTTTCAATGCATTGGATGTAGATTTTAAGCCGATATTCAGTTTCATGGCTCGAGTCAGAAAGTGGTCGACATCTCTGGCAACACTCTATTTTCTATTAGGAGATATGTAAATACAGCTGAAAGGCTGTGTCAGCGCTTAATATAAACGCTATGATAGCAGTGATTGATATACTATTCGGGAGTCGATGGCTATTGTATTGAATTTGCGGCGACTCCTAATCGCTATTATCACATATATAGGCGTTCTATCACTGAATATAATAAATAGAAATTGACTCCAAACTCAAACTTGAATCCCATTTTACATAATATGGTTATTAGGCTTTTGAAAGAAAACAAAGTTCCAAAGCTATGCTCTCATCAGTAGATCCCATATTCAGTTCATATTCCATATATTGATGTAAGTCTTGATGGTTATAAATCTTGATACCAGTGCACATCAATTGAGATCAGTTCCATTTGATTCTTAAGTCAATTTTTTGCTCCAAAATACCGCTATTTTTTGTGCTCAGCCTTAATAGAGTTTAAGGTTTAGTTCCAACTATTTATTATTCCGTCAAATAAGGCTAAGAAGAGCTGAACAACACATATAGCGATGCAATCGTTCGTTTCCATACATATTTCCGAAAGCAAACAACAGTCAAAGAGGCGGAACTTGACGTTTGCTTCACGATCTCCGCTCTCCGATTGGAGACCGCATTGCAATCACTGCACAGACAGCACAACAACACAATAAAATTCCGCATCAAAACCATCACTTAATAGACATTACATAATATAGACTCCAATCGCTCATCGCATCCGAAACTCTACTCAACTATAAATGCTTTCACAAAATGCTATTTTCTGTGACCATTGTTTTCAGTGACAAAACAATTGTCGAACTTTCTATCAATAACTTATAAAAACGGCTTAAAATACTTCATTAAAAATTGTTGTTTAATAAAGTGCTAAACAATTTACTTCCTTTCACTACTTTTGGTCAGTCATTCTGTCTACTAGTCTATCACCGAAATGATGCTCTATTCGGGTGAGTCTATAGCTATGCCTTACTGTAAAACATTCTTCCTTACAATGACTTCAATTACTTGTTTCGCTTTCCATTCAGACACCAGTTATTTTGAATTTAAGTTGAAATCAATGATTTATTTTATATATATATTTCCATTCTATGTTAAATGAAAAGCTTTGAAACGAATAAAGTAGTTCTTAAAAATACAAATCATTTTCAATCGTTAATTTGAAAAACAGTTGAGAATCAGAAGAATTTATCACTATCTAAATTAAATGAAGGCACCATTTAAAAAGCATGACTGTTTTGAAGCTGCAAATCAGCGCATATTGTAATTGTAATTTGCAAGACTTGATTAAGATTGCGAATAAGAACACTGGTGCCTTTTTAATACATGCTTTCCATTACTATAAAATCAAATTGAATCGGCTCATATCAATTCTTTATAGTAGAATTTGAACTAATCAAACTCAATAAACTTGTCCGTTTTTGTTGTTTAAGTTGTTGAAATAAAAATAAAGATATTAATCATTTTAGACGAATGGCGGGTTTTATCAATTTTAATTAAAAACATTGATTGAGTTGATTGATCAATTTTATTTTTGCGGTTTTAATCTAAATTCAACGAAAAAATTAATTATAATATTCTAAAAATATATAACAGACTCGTCATATTGTGATTCTCTGCGAAAGAGTAATTGGTCTCAGGTCACTAATTCGACCAACAATGCCATGACATTTTCTAATTCTCAAAATGTTCTATCTAATCCAGGTTAGTTTCTCTTCTTATAACTCATTTTGAATCTTCGCCTCATTAGTTGTCATAAAATTTGAAAAAAGATAAATTTAATTGAAATTTATAAATTTGAAATCAATTTGAATCTTGATAGGCTTTGGTTCTTCGGCATTACTGTCCTCTTCAACAAATAATCACAAAAATAGTTCAACGAATTCACAGAACGAAAGCCAAACGACAGTCAATTTGCGTCAAAATCAAAACCAAGGTATGAGTAAATCGTTTGTCAATAAACTGGAAACCCATATAAAGTTTGACATTTTTTGTGCTTTTGATGAATAGATGCGTACAATTTACTGAATGCCGCCACCAGCAGACTGGCTTCACAGGGTAAGCACCTGACGGTCAGGTCCTGACCCCAAGCTTTACAAATACAGCTCTTTTGTCAGAATTTGTGAGAATTTTTCTGAGATATGTTACCAGATGTCTGTCCATCTATTCAAATATCGAAGCCCTTAAATAATTTTCTATTTTTTCCAATCAATTGATTCGACAAAAGTGTTCGGGTGCTCTTATAGTGTTTCATCTAATTTAAACCCAAATTGCACTTTACTCCTAACAAACATATATCAGTCGTTTACCATTTTCTTTGTTTAGAGCTTAAACACAATTTAAAAAGCGATGGATTAAGATTTTTTATATAGGGCAGACTAAAGATTCTGAGAAAATGGCATAAAATATGAGCCCCTAATATAGGCAGTCCTTAAAAGAAATTAATTTTTGGCTCTGATATAACTAAACAATTATAAATTTCAGACTTTGATTTATTTGCGAAAGCCTTCTATAAGAAAGAAGTTCTGAAGAACTGGATAATAAAAATCATAGACAAGGTTAACTTTAATATTAATAGTGTTGAGACGAGAGTGTGGGTAAACCTTCAGGTGATATACTTATATTGTACTTATATTACTTATAAAATACATATTAATGGCCAGACCTATAATTATTTCCAATCATTGTGCGTCGAAAAAAAGGACAGGTTTTTCTTTCTTAAACACATGATTCTGATTCTGAATTCATAAATTAGTTTCAGAGTAATTTTATCATTTAAATGACAATTTCTTAATTATCGATAATTTTGTTCAGGTTCCTAATCATTATGATCCAATAAGAGCCGAGTGCTAAATAATTTTTCATAATATTTTTTTTAAATAAATGAACAAGGCATACACAATGCAGATATTAAACTGAGTTTCCCTTATCTTGTCTAGCAATGTTTCAATTCAGTAAAGCTCTAGTTAGTTGTCTAGTTTTAAAAATATTTTAATGTTATTATTTATTATGTTCAAGCTGTAAAATGTAAAACCATGACCAAAAACTACTTTTTTCTGAATTCTTAATTTATTGAAAATGATTCTGAGCTGATTTGTTTCTAATAACGGTACAAATAAAGCCAGGCAATTCAAAAAGATCATTCTCAATAAATAATTGAATTGATTAAACCGATTAATATTCTATTTAAAAAATTTTAGAATAAGAATTCACTGAATAATTAGAAAATGTGTTAAATAGGGAGCGGACAGATCCAGTTGTGGCAATTCCTTCTGGAACTACTTTCGGACAGCATTAATTCCAATTGCATTACTTGGGAAGGAACTAATGGGGAGTTCAAATTAACTGATCCAGGTATTTTAAGAATTGATATTTGAAAATGACATAAATTAACGGAAGAATGAATGTGTTTGAAGACGAAGTGGCGCGAAGATGGGGAGAACGGAAGAGTAAACCCAATATGAATTACGATAAATTGAGCCGAGCTTTGCGTTATTACTACGACAAGAACATAATGACCAAGGTGCATGGAAAGCGATACGCTTATAAGTTCGACTTTCACGGTTTGGCTCAGGCCTGTCAGCCGAATCCGAGCGACTCGACTACAGCCGCCTATAAATACCATTCGGAACTGTTGCTAAGCCCGAGCGCATACCACTCTCACGCTTCTAAACTGAACTCCTATTTAGTTGGCGGCGCTCGCAATGCCTCTCCAATGAGCGCAACGACAGCTCAAAGTCATACTCCACTGTTTCCATCTGCGACCGGCTATTGGAGTGCACCTCCATCTGCCTGCAATCCTCTCTGTTCCAACGGATTGAGTTCTTCAGGGCTGACTTCATCGCTTTCACACCATCACTCGCATCATCACAGGACCAGTGGGTTAACCACTTATTACGCTTAAATGCCCTTATATTTGATTTAACCATATGTTGAATGTGTTGTAAAATCGATAATAATTTTCCGGTTGACTCCAACTTATCTCTATTAAGATTTGTATTTATTTTGTTTTTTCGTTTTATACCGAAAATTGATACAAATATCCGGTAATTCATATTGTAATACAAGTATTGGTAATATTCCTGAATATATATTCCAAATATTTTGGATTTAGTTTTTTAAAAATTTTATTTTTACTTAAATTGCTTTTTGTTTCGTCAGAATAAAAGAAATTCAAACTCAATGTTAATCGTTAAGTTCAAACTGATTTAAACTTAAATTTAATGTATTATTATTTAAGTTGAAATTCATTGGTCAATATTCTATTAAAAATAAAATGCCACCAAAAAACCTTGCTTAATTTATTAATACAATTTAAAACTGAAATAATTGCTTTTATATGGAAATTATTTTGAAATTTATTACCATTTATCAATGCATTCAAGTTTAGGTCTACTAATTATTCTGTCCTCCAAAACGTTGGAATAATATGTTTCTAAAGTTTAGTCAAATTTAATAAATTTGATTATTTGAAAAAATTAATTTTCATATCACAACTTAATAGGTTAAAAATTATTGAAATATGCGTTAATAGAGCGCGAACTGGCTATTTGTGGCCAAGGTTAACTTTGATCTTATCAGGTGGCTGTTCATATTGTAATTGTGAACTTTTTTCTAATTCAGTTTTGTCGGTCGAGCAAAATGACATTCCAACAAATTATTTAATATTCAAATATTTTTCAAATGAATTTACAATAATTGTATTAATTTCCATATCAAGAATTTGTCGTCAATTTAATGATCTTTCCTTTGATAAAATTTTTTTAGAAAAAGGTAAAATTAATGTAATTGTCACAAAGTTAAGTTATTTCAAACTCATTGGTGATCAAGGAGGTTGAATCTCCTAAGACCGAAGAAGTTTGGGAAAATGACTGCTGTGGTAATTGTTTTCTACAATGACTCATTTCCCTCATCTTCGCCATTTCCCAAAAAAATGACCAAAACATAAATAAGTTTAAACTTATTAAATCGAATTTATGACAATTTAGCCAAAAGGGCGTCATATGGCGTATCCCTTAATGACTTACCTAAATCATCCCTTGAATGATTTGTGATAACTTGTGCCTAGACCGTAGAATTATCCATCCCTTGGCTATTATTGGATATTAATTCAGAGATGGCGAAGCATAGCTGGTCTGGGATGTAATTTTCAAATAATTTCTAAAGAAGGTTTAGTTAATGTTAAAAGGGTTAAAGTCCTTATACCATGTTATGGAAATTTTCAGCAATTCAATTTTTAGCTGCTAGAATCTAATTAATTATTTATTAAAGACATCATTGAAAATTCATTATTCCTTTGAAGCAAGAACTAATAGAGAAGCACTCAAGTGAATTAAACCAAGACGTCTGCAAAATCTAATAAATTTCCTTAATGATAAACTATGAGATATCATTTTTAAAATTAGAAAGTGCTTGATAATATTTATTACATATTTTTACTGTCAATGAGCTTGTTGAACGTCGTCACTCGTTTCTATATTTGTCATTCATGTATTTGTTTGAAAATTTTTGCCAATTTTTAGAGTTTGTTATAAAAACCGGTTTATTTCGATTCAAATTTATTCAGATATTGTACTCGGAGTTCATACGATTTTTTTCGTAGAAAATTTGTCATTTGATTATTCAAAATCACGTAAAATATGCCTCCATTGAGGTCATGGCCTCACAAATAATCGATTCGCTCTCCGAATGAAAGTTAGACTCTTGTTATTATTACTTATTGCGGTTTATTGTGAAACACGAGTTAATTGAACCTTAACTTTGAAAACTTTGAATCTTTGGAAAAAAAACTTTTCTTAATTACCTGTAAATTATTTATTTTCTTTATTTTAAACCAAAACTTAATTTGTCAAAACCGAAAATTACAATTTGATCAAGGTTGAGCAAATCCATAGCCAAACCTATCAGTCATTGATTTCTGATTCATTTAAATATGACTTTGATTAATGTTTATTAAATTATCCCCGATGAATTATTTCAATTAAATGAAAGTTTTCAGAAAGAAAACAAAGAAAATATTGTAAATTAAATCGATTTTTGAAAAGATTAAAATAATTGTCATCGAAAGAGGTGAGTCACACCCTTGCAAATGGTTCGGACGGTTTAACTAATTATCATAAACGATAAATAAATCTTTTATATAATGATAACAATTAAATGAAGAGAAGTTCGCAAAAGTATTGTCAATCCGTGAAATAATGTATTTGGGAACAGGTCTTTGCCATCACTGCAAACATATAATGATAGTCTGACTTTTATTATTCGGGCAATTCTGGTGCTGATCAGTGCTCTTTCAAGCGTACTAACATATCGCACATGACATCACTTTTTGATCAACTCTTAGATTTGTAGCTCGATGGGTCTCTCTCTCTCTCTCCCCCTCTCTCTCTCTCTC
>JAQIWP010001436.1:0-15125 GCA_034695525.1 Euzetes globulus
CGATCTGAGAGAGAGAGAGAGAGAGAGAGGGAGAGAGGGAGAGATGATAACCTATTTTTCAGAATTAAAATAAATATAAGTAATAATTACCTAGAATCCATGAAAAACACAGAGTTTGGTCGTCCTGTGAATGAACGGTAATGACAGTGGGCTCCTGAAAGTGAAGGTTCACTTTTGTTATTTACGAACCGATACTTTAAAATAGAATTATTTAAAAGTAAATGATTTCCAAGAATTTGTCTGATATTAGACTAGAGTTGGAATATAGGCCTCAAATGTTTTACATCTTTGTGTCGTTCACACACTATATGACCGATCGATTGACTCAATTGTAATGGCAAACAAACAGTCAGTCCCATCAAAATTTGACATATATTCCTGTCAAATGTCAAGTCAGGGGTCAAACCGGGCTTTAAGCAGACAATTGGCAAGAATTGACATTTTAAATGATTTTTGTTAACGGTTTAAGACTTTAATCGCAATTAATGAATGTCTAAACAAATGAAGAGTTGGTTTTTGTCTTAAACTTGAAAAGGAAGTAAAGGGCAATCTTCTGTTGGGATCAGAGATGGGCAGACAATTGCATACCTGATTGAGCGGTGAGTGCGGAACGAGTGTCCACTGGAAGTGATTGCCATCAGTGCGGTCACTGTCGACGACAATGACATGTTGAGGTCGTCTGACGGAGCGATTGAATCGCATACAAGTCGTGTACGGAATCATTACTACAACTAATTGTTTTATTCATTTCTCGCAGACATAATATTGCAATAGTTTACTGAACTGACAGATAATCAGCAAAACATATGATAACCACTGATGTAGTGATAGTCATATAAGTCATACACTTCTGGTCACTCCAATCACTCAGTCGTCTCAACTAAAAGAGGAACGAAAGGGTCGTTGCCCTCAACCGATGCAACCATTGCTTCTCGACTACCAGGTTTACTGAGCAAGCTTGCCTTAACACCTAATCTCTCAGCTCTGGCCAAGACCGAGACTGCGCCAAAACTCCTATAGCAACCGCCAACTCCTATTTACACCACCAAAGCATACAGTTTTCTCAAATGTACCCCTAATTACTTCTAAACAAATCCTTTCAACTTATTTGAAGTCAAACTTTACTAACCATACTCTCAATTAAGTCATAAATGACTTAACATTATCCATTTTAGGCAGAATTGGCTCCAGTCTCTTTTTACAAGAGCTAAACTTTTCGTTTGAAACAAGTATTTAGACAAGTATTCAGCGAATGCTGTATAACGACGATCTTTATTTCTATAAATTAAATAGATTATCCCAAATATATTATCAGTTATAGTCAATCAAAACTTTTGTATGGGGTCTAATAGGGCAGGGTAAATTTTCGGACGGAAATAGCAACCGGAAACGCCATTAGCGGTCGTCTTTTTGTTAAAAGATTATTTTAAGTGATTTAAAGCTTAAATTAGGTCATAATTACACGTTTATTCAAGTTTGAATGTTAAATTCCTTGAAATAAGGGTCATTTTTCTTTCCTGAAATGGAGTCTAATCAACAAAGGAGTGTCCCTTAGATCCTAAAAAGTAATTTTAAGTAATTAAGTAAGTAAACTTTTGTGACCCCCTCTAAAACCCCCCCCCCTTAAAAATTGGAAATATGTCAATAATTGTCATAGAAACCTGACTAGTTTTGACCCGTCTTTCATTTTTCATGATACTTTTAGAAAATTGATGGAAATATATAATTTTTTATTTAGACTGTTGAACAGGAAAATATCGTTATTGTGATTAATAATTATGGTGGTTATGTTCCTAGAACATACTTAAAACGAAATACCCTCCTCTACAGCAATCCCTGGAAAAGGGGCATATAGTCAGCGAAAAATGCCTCCTAGCGGGAAATTTGTTAGGTTTGCCCCCTAACCGAAAGTTCATTTTGCCCCACCTTATGGCCTCCTCCTAGGGGTTTTCAACTTGGTGAACCCTGCCTTACTAACTTAGCGATTTGATTTTGAAAAATACCATGTTTCAATGAAAGGTCTTTAAGTTTAAGTTTATTTAGGAAATAACAATAAATTAATCAAGATGTTTTGAGCCCCATGTGAAGAAATTGTAAGCTCTGGTTATCTCTATTTAAAAGAACAATTCCACACAAATAAGCACAAAAATTGGCACAAAAATTCTGAATGCAAACAATTAGAACAGTTCAATACAAGGTTCAATTGAGTCTGGTGACATTTAATCCTCCCAAATATTTGGAAAAATCTAAAAATTTAGGCTCAAAGTTCTTTTTGTGATTAATATGATGTTTGAGTTCATGAGGTTATTATTGTCTTGTCTTTTGAAGTTTTAATTGGTATCTTCCTTCTGTTTTGAGGAGCATCGAGGTAGCCAAGAATAATTTAGGTCAAACACTAAACTACATTAAAGTTCAAATTTAGCCTCAAACCAAAAATAAAATCCAATAAAATAAGCAGGTTAAAAGAACGAGAAATCCAACATAAGAACAATTGATTTGTAATGAATCCACTGTTTTGGCAATATTTTGATGCAATAAGTGATGAGACGATGTTTGAAACATATGGCTTACATGTGCTCAACACGTGATGTCTCTCCACTCAGTTGACACTGTTTTCCTCCTTTAAACCCTGTTTTCCTTTAAATTTTGTTTAAATATTTGCTAATTTATTATTAAATCGTTGGAAATATGTTACAAATCAACAAAAATAGTCGATGGAAATCAATGCCCATCGAATCTAACGAAGGTTTTAATGACAAAGATTTAAGTGATTTGGTTTGTGTGGAACAACTAAATGACTATGTCATCCAAAATGATGGTAATGTCATTCTAAGTGATCCAAAACACAACAAAGACATTCAGAAGAAGAAGAAGAAAAAGAAGAAAATTAAAACAAATGAAAATTCATTACAAAGGGATAAACAAATGACTGAATTGACTGAAGATTCAGACGAAGAAGTAATTGAAAGAAAATTACCAAAATCTATGCATTTGTGGCAAAGTCTTAATATAGAAGACTCTATTTTGAAAGCTTTGGAAGAGTTGTCATTTACAAGTCCGACACCTATACAGTCAAAGGCTATCAAAGCCGGATTAGAGGACAGGTCTGACATTTTAGGCGCCGCAGAGACTGGAAGTGGAAAGACTTTGGCGTTTGGCATACCTTTGATTACCCATATTATGAATGATAAGTCTGATGATGAAAGTACTAAACTAAGAGCTCTGGTACTGACACCGACACGAGAACTGGCCATTCAGGTTAAGAAGCACTTGGAGGCAGTCAGCAAATACTGTTCCGTTTCCATTGGAGTAATTGTCGGCGGAATGTCTGTCCAAAAACAAGAAAGAGTTTTAAATAAATTGAAACCCGACATAATAGTGGCCACACCCGGACGACTCTGGGAACTCATTGAAGAACAATCGAGTGAACACTTGACTTCAGATTCAGTGATGGATACAAAGTACTTGGTTATTGATGAGGCGGACAGAATGGCAGAAAAGGGACACTTCCGAGACTTGATAAGTCTCTTGGATTTAATTAAACAGAGAAGAACTGATCGACAAGTGTTTGTCTTCTCGGCGACACTGACTCTGACATACTCTTTGCCAAAACGATTGATTGGACTCAAGTCTAATAAGAATAAGGGAAACAAAATGACTGAAAAGCAAAAGTTGAATCAATTCATTGAAATGTTTGGTATGAGAGGCGACGCCACTCAAGTCATCGATTTGACGCGTAAAGGTGTCGGTACCCCCAGTGCCGAACAATTAACAAAATGTAAAATCAGTTGTTTGTCGGAACAAAAGGATTTATATCTGTATTACTTTATAACTGTCTTCAAAGGACGGACTTTGATCTTCTGCAACAGTAAAGACTGTTTGCGACGACTTTTAAATGTCCTGAAAGTGTTGGAACTGAATCCGTTGCCATTACACGCGTCGATGCCTCAAAAGCGAAGGTTAGCCAATTTGGAAAAGTTTGAGTCCAATCCACACTCACTGCTTATTGCCACTGATGTGGCCGCTCGTGGTCTCGACATCCCTAATATCGATCACGTGGTTCACTACCAGATACCAAGAACTGCTGAGATTTATGTCCATCGAAGCGGTCGAACGGCGCGAGCCTTCAATAAAGGTTTAAGTTTAATGCTATGCGAACCCAAAGAAGAGGCCAATTATTACAAACAATTGTGTAATTCATTGAATAATGGAAAAGATTTACAAGACTTCCCGATTGAACAGTCAGTCCTTAAGACATTGAAACAGAGAATAGATTTGGCACAAAAATGCGATCAATTGGAGCACAAGTTGAGGAAAGAAAGAACACGTAATGACTGGTTTCGAAGCAACGCCAAGAAGTGTGAAATCCTGACCGACGAGTCCAATGATTCTGAGGACGAAGCCGACAGCACTTCCCTTGAAATTCGTAGATTGAAAGCTATGAGAAAGCAATTGAACTCTTTTCTTAAAAAACCAATTTCCAAGACGAAGTCATTTTACGCCCACCTCTTGAAGAACGAGTCGTCCAATTGGACTCAAATCAAAGGTATTACTTAAACAAATCTCTAAACCATTGATTTGAAAATTTATTTCATTTCAGGGAAGAAAAGTGCCGTCGATTTGGTCGATGAGACAAATAATAAACCGAATAAAAAGAAAAAATTGAAATAATTTAACAAAAATTTATTGAAAACTATTCGACATTTGTTTGAATTTGAATAGTTTTTACACTTTTTTGTATCAATTATTAAATGATTCAAAACATTAATTGGTTTAACGATTGATATAAGACCACAATTTTGATGAAGAATTCCAGTGATCGTCATCCATATCATCGACCTGATCATCGGTGGCAATAAAAGTGTGGTCACCAGTCTTTGATTTGCCGCTTACGTCAGTTGTCATATTAGTTGAATACAAATTAAATGCCTATTATTTACAATTCAATTAACTTTAAATTCGAAGTCAAAAACCAATAAATGGATAAAAATAAATGAAACAAAAGACATACCATTAAAGGAAAACAAGAAAACATAACAAAACTTAAGAGAAGGCCACCGAAGCGGCCAACGCTTTGGACTTCTAATCAAAACAAAATTCAAATAAATCTAACAAAACGATGGAAATCAGAATTTGTTACCAATTTTTGCTCTTCTCTCTCAATGTCTTTGTCTATATCTTCGTCTTTGACTATGACTTTGTCGTTGAAATCATTGACCAAATCTTCACATTCGTCTTCAGAATGAAGTTCTTTGACCAGTGAGGACATAGCGTTGGTCACGGAGTCGGCGGCAACCAAAAGATCGCGATTTACGTGAGAAGTAGTTGTGGCACTACTTATATCGCTCAGCATTGATTCAGATGTCGGCGTTGTTGCCGTTGACCCGATTTTTCTATTGAGAGTTGAAGTGGCAGAAGCGGGTGCGCTGTTAGGAACAGCCAATAGGCTGCCATGGTTCTTCAATAACTTCATCAAACCCTCCAATTGAACCATTAGTTGGCGCCGACTGTCCTGCAGAGCACTCAAATGCGACTCAAGTTCTTCTTTGCGTTGTCTCAAAGCCGCCAATTCTGTCAACAAAATCGGATCCATTTGTGTTTGGCTTACATTCGAAGCGTAATAGTTATCAGATATGAGTCTCGAGTCTCGCAATTCGTTATCTTGTTTTTCGTTTCTAAGTCTTGCGATTTCTTTCATTATTTCTCTATTCTTTGCTTCCAATTGTGAAATAACTCTCTGTTGTAGTGATATATCTGTTATAACTTCGGAAGCGTCGGCCTCCAGAGCTGCCCCTTTAGTATACTTGGCCAAAGCAGCCGCATAGCGAGCAATCAGTCGGTGCTCTTCGTCACCAAATTTATCGGTTGTCGTATTAGCGTAGTTAGACATAGAAGGCGGTGACCGATACAGACTATTAGATCCAGCGTACAGTGACTCCAAATCAGAAGAAGTCGATCTCATATTAAGACCATTGAAGTGATGAACAGCTGGCGATGGAGAGGGAGGTACGATATGACTCAAATCGAAGCGCTTGTCTTTTGGAGGTTCGTCCACATACTTCAGTTGGGTTTGATTTGAAGGAATACATCGAAATGACTTTCGCAAAGAGTGTCCGATCTGTTTAGTTGGAGACTTCCAATAAGAATACTCTTTACAGGCGTGAGAGTCAGCGCTATGTGAAGCCGACTGTCGGCCCCTCCAGAAGCAGTCCTGACAGAGGTTATAATTGAAGCACTTTTGGCACTTATACCTAAACCCATTGAAAGGCTGCCGATTACAGGCGTCACAACTGATCGGATGAGTCACGTGTTCCACTTCTGCCATCCGGTGAAGAATTACTATCCATGAGATGCAAACGGGAGGACTGTTTGAAGTTATGAAGACTGACATAAATGAATGCAAATCTATGGGTTGACTGAAGTCGAAGATCGACGCCGAAAGACTGTCATCATATTGAAAGGTTGTCGTCTCTGCAACACTTGAGGTCAGTGCTAACGCTTCGTGAAGAAAGGCATTAAAATGCGTTTCAATAAGAAGACCGCGACTCGGATCAGATATCAATGAAAAAATATATCGCAATTTGTCGATAAGTTTGCCGAAAGACAAGATCGCAAATGCAATCTTAATGGCGAAGACATTGACTTTCCCACTGCCGGTCCTATCAATTGGTGTCAGAGTCCTATCAATTGGTGGTCCAAATCGTTTCAATACTTACGTGTCGTAAGCCATCAAAAGCCAACTCAACAGAAGTTCAATAGATTGGTCCAAATTGAAGGACATGGACTGCGGAAGACGTTTCGAAAGAGAATAGTATACGGAAGTGACCAAAGACTCCAATCTGGACACCGATATGACTGACGATATGTCCTGAAAGCTATGCAAACCGTTTTCCCGAATGGCTTCGATAGCGTTCCACAAATCGATTAAATGAACTGAATTTGGACTCAAATTAGAGTTTGAAGACAACCAATGGATTGGACTCACAGTTAGTCTTGTTTTGAATGAACCTGAGTTTGGATGCAGTTCTGTAGGAACTGAAACGAATCACTTGGAAGTTGTGTTCGCCTATAAGACAATTAAACTGTCAAACAATCAAAACCAGTTCCCATTATTACCCATTTCTTTGAGAAGAGCCTCATATTTGGCCGAAAGATAATGCATTTCTTGTCTTTCCATTTGTTTTAATTCTAAGTACAATCAAAAAAACATCACTTAATTAGAAAATATTTCCAATAATTATATTAAACTCTATTATAAAAAACAGTAATTAATTGGCATTAATTTGAAACCAAAATATTTGCAAAATATGGCATCAGATGAGAGACATCTGTCGGCAAACAAACCATTCATTGGCTTTGTTTACAAATTTGAAGAACTGGTTTAAAGTTAATTAAAAGCGATTCTGTGCCCACTCTTCACATATCTTCAGTCAATTGTCAAAGACACTGAGTAGAAATGTTAGCCCGGTCTCTGGGGTGGTCCAAAAAATGTCAGTCTGTTCCTGGATTTCCCATTCAATTGTTATTTAAAATGGTTTCCATTCTTCAGATGCGGATGTATTCAAACAGGGATGGAATGAAGTGCCACATCTGTATGGATCCGTTTCCATCGGAATAGTGGCTACCATAATGTTGGTCTATCGGGTGGCGCACACCCCTCCCGGGGGTTACATTACCCGGTTCAAAGAACGATATATGAGTCAGTATTGCCTTAAATGTTGCTTTTTTCTTAATTAATCTGATTTAATTCGGTTCAGTTATGAGACCCGACGACCCCCGACTTGTCGGATACCCCAAAGAGTATGTGACGGACAGACAACTTCTTAAATAAAATTTATTAGACATTCAAAACACTTATTCATAAATAGTTTAAAGTAATTAAAATATTGAAAACTTAATTAAAAATAAATAATAGATTAAATCAATAATTGTTTGACTCATAGATTCGATTAAATACTTGTTTCAAGTATTGACTAGAATTAGGAATGACTTGACTTTGAAATACTTGACTCAGGAATGACAAGAATTGATTGAGAAATCGTTACAATTAATACAACAAAAGTCTTCATAATTGTTGTCTGAATAGACATTGAAATGGAAAAGACAACTAAATATTAGAACTGATTAGAGGACAGACACCGATCGAGACTTTAGCCAATATTCAACTGATTTGTAAGACACAAACATTAAGACTCAAAGCTTTTGTATTTCGAAGAGTTTGACGTTTGTGTCGTACCAAACGGGGGGCTCTATGTTCCGCAGATATACCACTCCCCACATATATGTCCTGAACCAGAGTGTTGTTCCAGCGTTGGTCTGATATTTCCTGATGAGAATCGGATGGGGAACAGGCAATAGTCCGACAAGAGTTCCGTGTTGTAGAAATTTAAGGATTTCGTTCTCATCAGTGATTCCCTTATCGATACACATCTTTTCGACCTGAGGTACCAAAACCTGACCACAAACTCAGTTCAATTCAATTCAATAGTAGTTATGTCAGACCTGAAGCATTCGCATAATTGTCTGGAGCGGAAGCTTTTGCTTCCACGAGTTGATCCATTCGGAAGTGGGTGTCCATTGTGTCGTCCTCTGAGAGGTATTCGACGAATTACTCGACTGACGACTTAAAGCATTTTTATTCGATTGAGTTTCGATTGTAGCGCTTCCATTGTCATCGTCGACAACCGCACTCTTGGGATTCGGGTGTGTTTTTTCGGTCATTTTATCGATTCTTGGCGTAGCGGCTAAAGAGACGTTAAGTGGGGGTTCACTCGAATCAGTAATCAGTGGTCCAATCACTTCTTGTTTTTCCAAAGGACTTGCTGGACATATCGGAGATGTAGGACTTGTAGGACAAGAGGCCAGACTAGAACTTGACATCGAAGATGAAATTGAAATCGATTTTGGTTTTCGGGTTACAGTTGTCTTCTTATTGAGTGACTTTTGAATTGTGCAGAAATCTGTCGGAAGATTAGCCAAAGAGTGGAATATATTCCGTTTCCTGATTATAGTGTAAATCAAATTAGAGTTTCCATCGAATTGGTATTGAATTATATTATTGAAGATTTCGAGCAAAAAGAAGACCAAATGATGATTAGTTTGGTTCGAAAATAAGAACCATTGCGTCGAAAATGCTTCCAATAAATGCAATAATTTAGTGCTCGAAACCATTGACAAAGTCTTCAGATATGGGCTGACGTTTACGATTATAGTTAACAAGCAATCGAACAAAGGTTGGAGTCTTTGATGTCCTGTTGTTATAATTTTGTGAAATACAATGATCAGGAGGTCTGCATGAGTGCCCGTGAAGATGGGCAGATCCATCGGAACGCTCGCAGAATAGGGTTTGTTCAGACGGACCCCAAAATTTCGTTCACCGCTCAGTAAAAGAAGAATAAAGACCCCGATGTGAATAAGTCCGACCCTCGACTGATCTGCTCGACTATCGTTTAAATGGTAGAGAATTGGAACCAAAATATCCAAAACATCGCTACTCTTCAGCACATAAAACATGAACTTCTTATTATAATCGCAAACCTTCCAAAAGAGGACCAGTAGTTCCTGGTGGAATTGGATTTTCTTCGTTGAGTTCGGAATATAAGTCTGAATCAATGGGTTATTCAATAATCGGGTGAAACCCTTCAGAATAAATGCAAAATCTTCTTCACGATGAATGCGAGACAAGTAATTGATGAAAAGGTTTTCTTGAAGAAGATCATCGGCAGCGGCCCCGAAATTATGGGCGTTGTTTGCGCTGAAGTCATGATCTAACGTCACGATTAAGATCTGAAGAGCGATTTCGACAACAGCTTCTTTGGAATCGTTGAACAACAAATGATTAAATGGCAGATAACCTGTCGGGTCATAACTGAAGACTGTGTTCAGCAAAGATGTGAAGAGTGGTAACGCGTGTCGATTGTCAACTGATGTGAAGAATTCGATCCATCGGTTGGGTGTATGTCCGGCTTCGTTGGCCGTCATATACATAGAAGTACTGAAACACGTCAGCAAAAGTCGCAATAATTCAGTCCTGTTTTTGTCATAAAACGAGGAACTAGTGGTTGGGTTTGTGAATCCGACCCCGTTTTCCCAAATGTATTCACAGCTGTCGATAGACTGCAGATCTTCAGGAGGACTGTCCGGAGCACCAAATTTACTGCCTTTTGATGGTAAAGGAGCGACAGTAAAGTCAGGGCAAAAAAGTAGATCGGAAATGGCTAAAAGAAGTGATTGGGCTAATGGCAGGTTCTCGTGTCTCACTTCTTGGTCATTATCGTGAGATCCATCAGAAGCGGAGGGCAGACTCGACCAAAAGAATCCCTTCCAATCGGGATCTTCAAAAATATAAGGCAAGACTCGAGTTAATAGTCTGACGCTATTTAATACGATTTGCTGCTGTGCTGTCGTATTGCACAGACTGTCCGTCGTTTTCACCAGTTTTTCGACTGCTTTGTAGCAAAAAGTGGCCAAATTTGACGGCGACTCCTCTCTCAAAGCCCTTATTTCGGAGGCCGGTATCAGAGCGAACACATCCCCTATGTTGGCGATATTTTCGCACCAAAACTGGTCCCAAAAGTGGTCATCTTTGGTATCAATTGGTTGACTCTTAGTCGTCAGTTCAACGATTGCTTTTCTATAATTTAATTTGGAATCAGTTGTTCCCATCGTCTCAACAATTCGTCAATTATTCAAAAAATATGTCTTTTTTATTATTTTCCACTTAATGTCAGTTTCCCTTAAATCTGAACAATTTTTACAACAAATTTTATTTCCACTAAAAGAATGAATACTTAATGGGATTTAAAAGTCTTTGAGAGTTTGCAACAAACTTGACTTCAATTTAAACTTAAAACATATGTTTTGGGATTTAAATTATACACAATTATTGTGTTAACAATGACAGGACCTGGTATTTAATGTTAAAGGGCTTTCACTCACAACTAATAAGTCACTTATCTCTAAAAGGACTTAACTGTTAGCTCTATTCAACTGACTATTAGTCGAATGTTTGTGCCGTTTAGATGTGATACATAAGTTTGCCACTCATTCCAAGTCTGGTTAAAGTAGAGGCGACTCTCTGTTCCTCCATTTGAGCAAACATTTCGTCATTTGATTACAAATACAAATCGATTGCTCCTCTCTTTCACTCTTCAATAAGTTTTGATATATCTCTCAAAAGATGAGTAAAATAACAGTTCGTTTAGAATTGGTTTTATGCGACCATCTCTTCGACCAGAAGAAGAATAAAAGACAAGACTTGAAATCCAATGTTGAAAACAATCGATTAATTTGTTTTATTAATAATCAAAACTTCAGACATTTGTTTACACAAAATGATTCAATAATCGGATCTATTGTCTGTTATAAAGAGTTGACAAAACAAATCAATTGTTCTTCAAATTCACTGTTCGTTTGCATCAAAAGCTTTGAAAATCATTCATTGATTGAGGAAAGTCTGGATTGTCTGAAACTAATGGTTAGCCAACAGTTTTTATCTCATTATTGTTTCTCACCTGAAGACCAAAATCTGTTCTTAACTTTTATACCGAATTGTCCCAAAGTATGTGAAGTGACGATTGGTGTCAAAGATAACCAATTATATGAATCAATGAGTGATGAGAACTGGTCGAAGACATTGTTATCTTCAGTTTCGGACAATACAACAAAATTATTGTGTCGTAAATACGATACGTTTTGTGCGAACAATGACTTAATTGTCTTGAATTGCAAACCAGTTCTTCAGGGAATCTTATCATTGGATACCGAAATAGTTTTGATAAATATATCCGAAAATCTTAATCAAAATGAAAATTTGGAAAACTTATTGTCTGACCAAAACTCAAGCAATGGTTCCGACAACAGAGTAGTTAATGCCTTAAATCTAATGAACTTTACGTCCAGACTATTAGTGAGTCCATCCATTGCTAATAGTTTTGATGGCAGTTATCATAACTTAAGGTCTAATAACATAACTGCTATCAAAACACTGACCGCTTCTTCCAATTTTCTCAATTCGATGTCATTTCCTTTCAAAATAATCATTTTAACGAACAGTCCCTCCATATCTGAAATCGATTGCGAGAACGGATGTGTTTTTGTCTCAAGAAATGCATTAATAAATAAACTGAAGTCTGAGCCCAAAGATTGGGTTCGAATATGGCTTTCATCGGACGACAAAACTTTGAAATCAAAGCAACGCTTTTCCCAAATCTATGCAATCGATTCGATTAGTGATGAAAATATAGCGTATATATCACCACAATTGTGGTTCAATTTGCAGACTCTGTCCTCCAGTCCATTTTCTAACCGACCATTACTTCAACCCAATACCACTCTAATGGTAAGTCCATATTATTAGTTCAGTTTTCTGCCAATATTTATAGTAAAAAATTTTAGCAATAATTAAAAGTTTACTAAAAATTGAGTTGATATTGGAATGCCTCTATGAAATAGTCTGGTTAAATTAGTTTTTCACAAACCAGCAACACTTTTAATTATAATACAATATTGTTTCCCAAAGAACTGAAAAGTTGCCAAAAGTTTTTTCAGTTTTTTCATTATAATTTATAATTAAACTAATAAGAATGTTTCAGACGCTGCTCTAGCTCCTTTTGTACTTTTAGGGAACTCAGTACTTTGGATTATAATTTGGAGTTCTAATTTGATCCAATTGTTTTCCAGCATAAATCCGACTAATTGCATGTTAAGTTTAAAGCTTAAATTTTAAGTTAACAGGGCCTAAAAATTTATTTTTGTCCCAAAAAAGTGTAAATTAAGATTTCCTGTAATTTTACAATTAGTTGCCCCCCCCCTATTCAAAAGTTGTAAGTTTCTAATATTATAAAAGAATGGTTAAAATAAATTTAATTGCTATTTTATAAGACAATATAAGAGTAATTCAATGCAATTATTTATCCAAATATTTAGATACGGAAAGATCTACTCTTAAAAGATAGAATGAAATACATTTCTTGTGTTCACTTATCGCTCATCCATTCGCCTGAAGTTTCGGCAAATTTGGACTTTTCTTCTATTCTGAAGAGTTATTTCACTAAAAGTCGATATATTGTAAAGAATGATGTGATTGGAGTCTGGAGTCGAAACGATCCG
Source organism: Euzetes globulus (assembly GCA_034695525.1). Lineage (NCBI taxonomy): Eukaryota > Metazoa > Arthropoda > Arachnida > Sarcoptiformes > Euzetidae > Euzetes > Euzetes globulus. The sequence continues at coordinate 13,111 of JAQIWP010001436.1, forward strand.
ACATTCCTTTCAAAAAATAATGAATTATTCAAAAATGAATGGCCTGTCATCTATTTTCGGGTCAGTCTGATTGAAGGCAACGGATGTCTGGTTGATGTCAATCATTCAAGATTATATCAGACCGGAACCACTCATTGTTTGATTCCCGCAACGCTTCCATCTTATTATAATCCAAACGATTGGCTGTCATTTGATTCGAGTCCTATTCTTTTGGGACTGAACTCATCTGTCAATAATCTTTGTGAAATAATTGAGCCCTATTTAATGCCAAGAAGCAAAATAATAGGAACTGTTTTGATTAGCGGGCCGTCCGGTTCGGGAAAGAAAAGTGTAGTGAAACTGATGTGCCGGCACTGGAATCTAAATGTCTGTGAAATCTCAACCAATGATATGATTGGAGAGACTTTAACCCAAACCGAAACCAGAATTAAGTTAAGTTTGTCTAAAGCATCGATTTATGCGCCGACTGTTGTCCTCATATCTGATATTAATGTCTTATCCAACACTGAATTATATGACGACTCGAGAATTGCCAACACTTTCGGTCAGTCTTTGTTTGAGTTGATTGAAGTCTATAAGGAATGGCCTCTAATAGTGGTCGCAACCAATTCTGAACCAAAGAAGTTCGCTAATAACGAACTGAACTCATTGTTCATTCATTCAATGGAAATGGATTCACCAAATATAGAAGAGAGGGAACAACTACTGAGAGCACTGGTTGGTCAGATACCAGTAAGTGATGAGATAGACTTCAGTGATTTTGCTCAAAAAACTGCCGGATTTTATTTGGGAGATCTGAAGGCTTTGGTCTCCAAAGCTATTGAATTTGTTTTTGAGTGTTTCGCTAATTCTTACGATGACTCAGACTTGGAAGGTATCGCTCAGTCGGGAGTGGTATTAACGGATCGACATCTATCTAAAGCGTTACATGAATTGCAAAAATTACACTTTGATTCAATCGGTTCCCCAAATGTTCCTAATGTTGAATGGGATGACATCGGAGGTCATGAAGTAATAAAATCCGAAATCTTGGACACAATTCAATTGCCTTTGGAATGTCCGCAACTCATATCTTTAGGGTTTAAGCGGTCGGGCGTTCTATTATATGGACCGCCTGGAACTGGCAAAACCCTTTTGGCCAAAGCGGCTGCCAATCAGTGTTCTCTGAATTTTCTGAGCGTAAAAGGACCGGAACTGATCAATATGTTTGTGGGACAGAGCGAAGAGAATGTTAGAAATCTATTCAGTAGAGCGCGAAAGTGTGGGCCCGCAGTCATCTTCTTTGATGAATTGGATTCTTTGGCGCCAAATAGAGGTCACAGCGGAGACTCCGGAGGGGTTATGGATAGAGTGGTGTCTCAACTGTTGGCAGAAATGGATGGCATCAATAAGGCTAACGACGTATTTGTGATCGGCGCCACTAACAGACCTGATTTGTTAGATAGTGCTCTTCTGAGACCGGGTAGATTTGATCGCTTATTATATGTGGGAATCGCAGACGACTCCAAATCAAGACTTCATATATTAAAGGCTTTGACCCGAAAATTCCGCTTCCATTCTGACGTCGATTTGCAACAAATAGAGAACTGCTGTCCTCCAGGACTGTCCGGCGCTGACTTTTATTCCATTTGTTCGAATGCCTTAATGAATGCCATCCAAAGAAATATAGAATTATTGGATAATAAATCAATAGAAGAGGACAGCTCTCAAATTATTGTCCAGTTATCCGACTTTATATCAATTTTGCCTAAAACTTGAAATTCAATTATATTTTGGACAATAAAAAATAGTTTAAGAATAAATTTGATTTTTCAAAAACTAGTTTCTCTTTTCATTGCTGCTATAAATTAAAAATTTGTAACCAGTTACAAATTAATATACTTTGGTTAATCTTTCTCAACAAAGAAGGGGCGGGCGGGAGAGAAGGACAAAACTATATACCCTTTTTCGTGGGTTTTAAAGACCGATCCTTATAAGTCATTTCGGGGATTTCGGCCTCAAACAATCGGTTGCTA
>JAQIWP010001437.1:0-15104 GCA_034695525.1 Euzetes globulus
TTTCTCTCTCTCTCTCTCTCTCTCTCTCTCTCTCTCGCTCTCGCTCTCTCTCTCTCTCCCCCTTTCCTCTCCTCTCTTTGGTCTTTTGTCCTTCTCTTCTCTATTGACACCAAAAATTCGACGATTCATCCGATAAGACATGTTTCCAATCGTCTATTCAATAATCAAATCTGAATATCCTTTGAAAAGGTTGGTTGACTACAACTGAAGGCCCAATCATTTGAATAACTGATCAGACAATAGACTGGTTACTATTGATTTTATTTAGATTAGGCCATAAATTTGAATTTTTAATAATCATAATTATTATAATTTATTCTCATTTCGTATGTAATTATTCAATCGATACTCAAATTATACTTAAGTTTTGTTTATTTTTAATTATATTCATTAGACGTATGTTTGGATGAAATGGCAGAGGATTTACAAAATTATATTAGAGTTGAGATCCTATATATTGAACTTCCCCTCCACTTATTAATAAAATATTTTGCCATTTGATAAATGGCTTTCGTTCAATGATATCAAGAATAGATTAAGGCCTCGACCAGTCAGGAGTTGGTGGCCAATGTATGCACTGGCGCTTACAGTACAGGAATATCAAAAAAATATTGTGTGTCGGCAGCACTTGTGAATCACTTCCCAAATCTGAAGCTAAAAGTAGAGCAAAAAAGGGAAGTAATAAAAACGAGTGCTTTTCGTTATTTTAGTGGTCGGCCAACGATAGCATCCATTGATGACATAAAGAGCAGAAATGAAGACTCGATTTCTGTCAGATTTGGTACTTATTCTGGCGCTGAGTCTGAACGAGAAGACCACTAAAAGAAATTTATTTATTTTATGTTATTTTTTTGTGCATTTTGTTCGGCGTTTCAGTTCTTGTCCTGAATTTTGTCATTTAGCAGATCATTCGAATCAAAGATTGAAGAGGAAGGAAGAAATTGTCTATCATTTACAATAGAAGCCCCAAAATTGTGCACAAACTTCTCTTTCATATATATATTAGTTTTGTGTGGCATCTAATGTCTTAAGGATTGCCATCGCATCCCATTGCATGACAGATAAAATTGAAGGATTGCTTCTAAAGTATTAAAAGATTAGTTGAGTTTCTACTGTAAAACTCTACTCAAAACATTGGTATTTATATACAATATTACATAAAACAGACTAACATTTATTACTTTCTCTTATGATTCAAACGCTATATATTTTGAATGAGTGAATGCCTCAGAGTCTGGGCCTCGCATCTGATGTCAGCACTGGATAGCTATCACTCTTTTTTATTCATTTCAAGCCATAATTTCTTGAAATGACATCAACTATGAAACGAAACGAAGGGAATAGGACTGGAAAGAGATGAGACGGCTGTGAGAAATGAGATGAGTTGAGAGGAGCCAATAGTTCACACAATGGATTCATCTGTAAGTCAGAGCTCTCTTTCAATGGATGCATAGATTTTGATCCCATGTCTGAAAAGCTTTAACTAAACGCCGGCTTTTTGTTACAATTAAACATCGAATTCAAAGGTTTTTCGTGTGAATTCTGAATCACAAAATTATGTCTTATTTTTTCAGGTTTCAAATTCTAGGATAATCTGTTTTTGAACCGATAATACTCAGTTGGATTGGCGGTCAGACATAATGAAAGTGACGGATAGAATATTCAGACATTTAAAGCAAAATCTATTCTTCAAAACCATATTTCGAATCGATTTTCTCCATACGAATACATAATTCATAAGTTTATTGAATGTCCGAATATATCACCAAACAGTTCAAGAGCATAGAACTGACAGCATATCGAGCGGTGCACTCAAATTATTTGTGAGCCATCAAAACTAGTTTTGGGAACCAACGCCAGAATCAATTGTCGATCACAATAGTGAGACAGATCTTACGGATAATATATGCAAACAACAGACCAGTCAAACAAATACCGCACTATTAAAGCTAAAGAGAAGCCTATTTTCGGTTTACGTCAGCCCTATTGTGGGTCGGAAAGAGGGTCTCCTTAAGAGGGTTACCTCATGTTATGTGTGTCTGCCTGTCCTCTACTCGTATGTCGTTCGGTGTCGAGTGCTTTTGAATAGCATTTGCATTCGCAATACGACAAAATTCATTCCATGAAAGTACACTTCGAGGGGATCTCCTCTCTTATTTGGGTTGACTGTGCACTCTGTAGAGCACTCGATAGCGATAAGTAATTCGTTGGCTTTAAAATAGTTTATTATTTAGTTTCAGAGATCAAATGATAACTATTTCTGAGATTTTTCAACTTTTCATTCCTAAGAGAATATTAACAAAATTTCAATTTAAAAACCATTTTTTCGATTAATTCTCAATAGTATTGACAAAAGCATTCAATTTTAATCAATAAAAGAGAAAGAAAAGTTCGTGACATCAGTTCACTCATTAATTCAGGTCCTTTTTCTTAAATCGAGTTTTATATCAGCTTTTTATAAAATCTCTTTCTCTCTCCCTCTCTCCCTCCCTTCATCTCCCTCTCTCTCGAGTGATAAAAATCAGGGACATTCGACAAACGCTTATCAATAAAAATCATCTCTTAATTCAGTGGCGACTATAAGACCTTTTCGTGAATCGAATAAAAACTGAAAGCTTTTGACAATTTTGTTTGTGAACAAAAGTTTTTGGGAAAAATTGAAATCTAATACAACTTTTGAAGAGCTCTTTCCTTCGCAATCATTAAAAAGTTTTGAGAATTTATAGACGATTTTGTTAGAATAAGCGCTTCCCTCCGATAACATCAATGTTTTGCCTGTTTTACATCTATTTTGGAATTATAATTAGGTTTTTAAAGAAACCATTACCAAGGCCAAATGGCATAAATTACTCATTGAATAGTATACAATCTTGGTGGTTAATGCTTTGCTATTCAAAGAATTTTGACTTAAATATAATGTTTTGCATAACTGATAATATAAAGCCCGAATTGAATTTGAGTTTGAGCTGAACTTTTGGGTTAATCTAGGAAAATATCATCTGAAATGAGTTTCATTATGTTTATACACGATATTTGACTGCAATAATAGTTTACTTTTAGCCCTTGTTAAATTGGAAAACAAACCCATTTCAGACATTTGAGACTAAAATGTTTGGTCCGACAATTAAGACTTGAGTTATGGAAACATTTAAATTCAAATTGAATTAATCGAAAATGAGATCAAATAAGTCACAATTGTTTTAATCTTTATTTCAATTCTACGCCCAATCTATTAAAAAGACATATCTATAGAAACGAATGGCAATAAAAGAGTCGATTTTCGCAAAACAAATCATTGGCTGTCAATCATTGGCGACATTTAATATTTAATATGTTTTCATATCATTCACTGATTTTCCGTCTAATTATAATAAGTCACGTAAACTCTAAATATAGAGAATTAATGTCAAGTGCTTTACATTTGACATACAGTTAACTGCTTTTAATTTACTCGAAACAAAAAGAAAGTAAAATTGAAAGTCTGAAGGAAAGTAATTGGTTTTTTGGCCAAAAATTACATCTTTTCAATCGAAAGTCTAATTTTTCAGATAATATATGTGAATGAATTTCGTTGAATAATAAATATTACATTTTTGGCATTTTTTATTACACAATATTTTATGGTCGAAGACTTGTATTGAATACATTAGTTATTGGATGAATGAAAAGGGAATGGACTCAAAACGTAACGGAATGGTTGCAGACATTCATTGAAAGCGTTGAAAGAAGGCTCTTATCTCGTTAGTTTTGCTCATTCACTGTCTATCCCTTGCTGTCCCTGATTTTAGTCCTTACATTTTGTTCTGCGAGTCGTAGTTCAAAATCATTTGGATATATAGTTGGCAGAAATGGTACCACTATTTGCAACATTAACTGCTCAGTAGTGCCGACTCTCTTACAAATCAAATCAGTATTTGAGATGAAAGCGATGAAAGTCATGACAATTATTATTCTTTTTCCAAGTCTTGGCAAAAATGGGATTTGATTTGGCCTTTTTATATCCAACTTAAATATATTTTTGCTTCTACTCAATGCTCGCCAAATGGGATAAGAATAGAATGGAAACTATCAGCTCATATAAGACTGAAAAATCCCTCAGAAATCGTTTGACATTTAAAAAGATGAAAATTCTTTGACTCTAAAAAGATTTTTCTTTTTTTTCAAACTCTTGATTCAAAAAATGGGGAAAATGTCTATTGATTTGAATATATTTTGCGATCAGAAAATGTTTGGCAAAAAGTGATTAATACATAAAACAGAGTTAAAGACAACAAAATATTTTGTGAACAAAGTATCAGAAAAATTTTTGGGTAAACATTTGCACAAATATTTTGAGTCACAGTTATATTCTCATCACTTTTAGGATTATTAGGATTTGTTTCTTAAATAAATAAAAGTATGTATCGATAGGACGACGAATGATATATCAAATATTCAGTAAATATATTCCGCTCGAAGGCTCTGATATTTCTATTTGTGATTCGTTCACAACTATTATATTTCATATGATTTTATCCATTTTTTCCTCACTTCTATTCTTTTGTAAAAACATTTTTTTGTTGGCAAAAGCGTTACATCGAATGGATGACAGAGAGAGCCAAATGACAACATTGATGTAAGTGACACAGGCAGACAATCACCAAACGGACCATGAATACAGAGCACAGTGTTCTGTATGCCAGTGCTCTTTGCCATCAAAATACAACAGAGCACTGGAAGAAAGCGAAGAAAAAACTTTTTTGACATTCATTGCGTTCGCAAATATAAGTTATGTTTATGTGTTCGATAGGACTAACTTTGATGGCAGCTGTGCTCTCATACAGCACTGGTATAGCATTTTACATCATATACCCTTCGTTTGTTAAGAGTTATCTTCTAAGACCCTACCATTCATTCTCATGCTCTGCCATATTATTTGTTATTTTCTTTCTTTCTTTTTATTCTTTCCCCTCATTTTCCAATTGATACCAACCTTTTGGGTAATGACTGAAAACAAATAAATATTGGAATACGTAGTGTTTGCAAATTGTGGTGATCAGCACCCGTTACAGGAATAACCAAAAGCATAGATGTTCACTGGAATGGTCTGTCACTGTCGTCAACACATATAACGCCAATGCAATTGACTGCTCTATTGAGCAACTGATAAAACGCATTGCTTAATAAAAACACAATTCAGAGCACCTGCTATGATAAAAATTGAGAACCAGCACAAATTCTTTAGGACTTACAGACTTGTTTAAAGTGATGCCAACCCTTGTGCATCGCTAGGAAATATGTAGTTTTATGTTTATCGGCTCTTATTCTTTGTTCATCACTAATGCAACTCAAGTACAGTTTGTTTGAGTCCATCTCTTTTGCAAAACGCCATTATATGCAATCATATCCAACAGAGTTGAGAAAAGAGCGGTCATACCATCGGATGCTCTAATGTTTAGTTTTCTCTTCAAATGTAATATATTTGATGAACTGAAGCAGACTATTATTCATATTAATAAATGATTTTAAACACAAATCTAATATTTTAGAGAAACACAAAAGTCTGAACTGAAAACACATAAATTGAATTGAATTCTCAAAGTTTTAAATTGAATTCAGTTGAATATAATGCGATTCAAAATGTTTTTTTTAAGAATAGAAAATTTGAATATCAAGAAAACTTTGAAGAATTGGTAAAAATATTGAATAAAAGAGAGAAATCCGAAAGAGATAGCAATTGAGTGAAAATATGCCACAAATCCAGAACTAACTTCCGGACGAATCTATCAAATAAATACTTCAACAAAAGCCGAATGAAAAGGAAATGGAATACTTTGTTTCCGTAACGCCATTATAGCATTACGGGTGCGATCGCCTACGCTATACAACTGGCCGACCATTGCCTAAACAACGCTTCAATTGGCCGGTGCTATGCCTTAATGTTATTCGTTCACAACTGGCTTCTCATTCACTGCATTCACTTCATTCCAGTTCACTATCTATTGAATGGAACGAAGCAAAAGTCCAAAAAGAGCTGAATCGTCCAAAATTGCCAAATGAAGAACAGTTGCAACAAAAGAACAGTCAGTACTGACATCGACGACAAACATTTACATTAGATATTTAAATAGATAGAAATGAGAATAACAAAGGATCAATCAAAAGGCAAACCATCACTCACTCAGACATTTGTACAAGTCTTCCATATTAGGACTAACTAACAATTACATTAACGACCAATTAATCTCATCTCATTCACCATTGCTAACTAGAACATCATTAAATACAATAGTACTGGATGATGATAGCGAATAATCATCAAGATCAAGATTGGACGTATTAACCAATTTGCCAAATGTTAGGCGGCGTATAATAAGGCCTATCGATTAATTGCGAATACATTTGTAATACCAAAAATATGTCATATTTTGTTTCAAACTGTTTTTGCGCGCATTTATTCTCCACAATTGCAAACTATTAGTCTTTTGCCGAACACATAAATTGACATTTTTTCATTAAACTGACTAGATATATGCTTGATCCTTATATTTAGTGGCTTTCGAATTCACAAAAAAGTATACTGATAACACAAAAGTATGCGAAATTACAGATCAAGTTATGAATTTGTATTTTTAATATAAATCTTAAGAGAAATGAAAGAATATAACAAACTTTAGTTACATTTAAATAGGTTTTAGTTTTGGTTTGCCTCAAATATATGCTCATATAAGTGAAAATGAAATTTCCTAGCTGATCAGATTTACTATGATGTGGATTTGAAAAACATTAGTGTTTATACTCATTATTACATTTGATTCAATCCATTTCAACCTCTTATGAAATGGAAGATAAGGCAATAAATTGAATAATTGAAGAATAAGCATGCATTAAATGTGTACCTCTTTTTTCGATGGTCTCACAAAAGTGAATGGCACTAAAAATGATGAAAAATCCAAAAATAGTGGCAAAACACATTTGATTAGGAAATAGTTGATAATCACATTAAACATTCATAACTAATGGAAAAAAGTTGGATATAGAGGACCGACAGAGTAGTTCCATCACTACTGCATTCACATGAGATTCTGAATGCAGTCATAAACGGAACGACTGGTGAGGCAGAGAATCGAGCGCTGAGTGCGAAGAATCGTGAGACTGCCCTCTATAGTAGCACATCATTCTTTGCTTTTCATTTTAAAGCCAGACTTTTGCCAACTTTGATTGAAAGGTAAAAATTTTAAAAATCGGTTAAAGAGATTCGGATGATTCAATTTGTTAATCAAATTCAAAATGTTTATTTGGTTAATGATTGATAAAAATAATTGAGTCGAGCAGACTATCCTCCCAAGATATCATTATTTGATTTCTCGTTAAACGGATAAAAGGCTTTAGTGAAACAGAATATTGTGTTATCGACCCAGAATAAATCATTTTAGGAAATGATCGCAAAGACTCTATTCTGTTTATTCTGATTTGTTTTCATCAGAAACAGGATAATTAAAAATAAGTAATTGAATTATTTCGTGTCATTTATAGCGACATTACTCTGAAAATTGTGTTTCATTTTTCAAACCAATATTAATATTCAAATTTTCATTGCTTTCCATATTTTACATTCAAATTCACAACAATTCTCTGTAATACCAATAGAATTGAATTTTCTGAAATCAATATAAGTTAGAGATAATAAAAGTTTAATTATCGAGTTGAATAATTGAGCGGGATAATTATTCAAACAGTCAAATATCCTGAGCAATAAATTGTAAGTTAAGCGAAAAAATTCAATTCCTGTGAATAATAATTAGCCCTAAAAAAGGCATTCATAATAGAGGAACAAAAGTAAGGATTTATTTAATTTTATAGTTGAAGACGAGACAAATTTTTAATTAAGAAAGTCTATAGTGTGGCAAATGAGCAAATAATAAAAATAGTGAACGCATATACAGTTATACACTATTTGAGTATTGTATACAACACATGATAGCATAAGAACGCAATAAATTTAATTAATTTATTCGCTTCACTTCAATATCATTTATAAGCAAAAAAAAGAGAAGATTTAACCGAATTCATTGCACAGCACAACTCCGGCAAAACATAGCTTATATTATTCAAAACACACCACCAGCGGCAAGATTCAACCCAATTATTAAGCTGGTTTAAATAACTTTGACAAGATTTGTTTTCGTTGATCAATGAGAAAATAGATTGTTAACTTGATTCTTAATAAATTATATGATATTGTCGAAGATGCTTTAGAAGAGAACAGTTTGTTTCATCTTTATAAAATATCCTGCTTATGTTTGTGTGATATTAGAATAATTTCAGTCTGAATTTTATGCTTAAATAATAGGATAAAAATACGGATATATTTGATCTAAAAATAAAACAATTTGTGTGTCTTTTCCGTTTCAGCCATTTGAACATTTCAATTACTATTCAATATTTAATTAAAGCTATATCACCATGCTTGCTTCCTTTAAATTCAGTAATTATTTCATCTGAATTAATATTAGTAAAGGCAAAGAAGCCGTATTTTTTTGAAAAAATTAAAATAAACATTTATTTGAAATATTTAGTTAAAGTAGGTTTGGTTGTGTCAGAACAGATTTGTTGTCTTTAAATTGGGAATGGTGATGCACAGATGGATCAAATAAATCAGAGATTCTAAAGTAGTTTCTAAGATTTCTATTTGTTTTCAAGCAATTAAAACACTAAGATAAAGAATATGGTCATTTTCACAAAGAAAAGCATAAATGAAAAGTGAAATCAGTCGAACAGAATAGTTGCAGAATTGGTTTATTTTTAGACTTTGGTCGTCACAAAAGATGTTATTTTTATTGGGAAATAAAAATCCGCTAATAAAGTGCGATATTTCTCTTTTCAATCTCATCCTAACAATTATTTTTTATGTTCACTCCGTTCTGTTATAGCCTTGTCTTCAGACTAACACTCGCTTCGAATGATTTGTCAATTATTTATACCCAATAAGTATTAGACAGAATCTGAAGCAAAAAATTATATTAAACTCTTATTTCATATATAAGACTTCTAATAACAATATATTAATACTATTTTATTGAATCTTTTCCAAAAGTAATAATAATATTATTTTCATTTCATTTTATTACTCGACGCCCAGAAAACACAGAATTTAATTCGTTTTGTTTTCATCAAAAAACAGTACTAAAAAAAATCTCTTTAAATAATAGGCACGCGATTTGCCTAATAATAGATTCATCAGGATTCTAATGAATGTAAGAAAAGTTTAGATTAGATCCGAAGACCTTTTGTTTATTATAGACTTGTTTTTTGCATTTTGTTGTCTTTTTTCAATCTAATACATAACGGCGTACGTTATGTGCGATTTATGAACGATAAATGTGTCAAATAAAGGACTGGTATTAAGTCGTGTGCCAGTGATCTAAAAAATCAATGCTATCTCTATCTAAAGGTCTGTTGGCTCTCACTGTTTGAGTGAAAAACTCGGCATTATTTCCCAAAAACAGATAAAAATAAGAAAAAAGAAAGATCAGAGAAGAATGACTCAGTTATCGTCTCTATATTTCACAACTGTGTAGATATTTTGGTCTGAGTTTGTATTTGGAAAATATCCAGCTCTGCAATTTGTCCGAATCATTCAAAACTGAATGGATGGCCAAGGTGGCTTAAGCATTGGTAAGTAAGCTTAAAGAATAGTGCTGTACATTGGCCTTCCCCTAATATGAAGAATAAAAGCATTTCTGTTCTTTACAACAAATACATATTCGGGTAATAATATCCCCAAAAAGTAGCGAAATGTTTGAAACACTTATTTTTTATATGTCTATTGTTTTGTATTATCAATAAAATAATAGTGTGTTTAGTATTTGCTAAAAGAATTTGCAATTTATATGTATTTTGTATTATATTCTACTTATGAAGACATTTGCCGTCAACTGACGACCCAATGAATGAATTATTCAAACAAAACAAAACAAAAATAATCCTTAGGAGTGAGACAAAGGTTTTCCTCTTTTCCCGAAAAAAAATATATTATTGTATTACAAAAAAAATAATCTGAAATTCATATAATGTATATTTTGGCTCAAAATTTCTTTCTTTGCAGGATATGAAAAAAATTGTGAGAGGGATGACATAAAATCGAAGTATTAATACAAGTGAACAGAGGATGAGAAGAGTTTATATAAAAGCAGTAATAGTTTAAAATTTTGAACATTAGTTGTTCTGTAGATAATCTGGTGCTCACTATAGCGTTACTTAAGAGAATATTAACTCAGAGACTGTTCGGCAGCTTCTGATGTCAGAGTCAATAAGTGCCACATTTTATATATTGATATCTATATAATAAGTGCATATTTTTCTTATTATAATAACTTTTTTAACTCCGTATCAGTTGAAAAATCAAAAATTATATTCACTGAAAAAGCTTTGATATATTTGTTTGACTTTTAAGATAATGGTTTTCATAGATCTTATCTGACTGTTAGTTGTGTAGAAAAATATTGAAAAGACTTTTCTCTGGCTTTAATCGATAGAATTGATGCCTTACTTTAAGAGCTGTGCGTTGGGAAAGGAGACAATGTTTTAGTGCATCAGCTCTTAGATCAGAATCATATCTGTCGTGAATTGAATTTATTTGATTAGACATTTGTTTTATTGTCGAATTTCAGACATGATTTGTCTTGAGTTTGGTTTTATCAGAGAAGAAAACCTAAATGAAAATCGATTGAATTTTGATTTAGAGGACACATCAAATACTGACTCCATTTCTATAGCAACAGACATTTTTACGCTACTGTCCCTATCTTTAGTGTGATCTTCAGTCAATTGTGCGGTTTTGCATAACAGTTACTCTTTCTCCTATTTTTATGGATTTGATTCACTCTGTGTATGAGATAACAGATTAGTAACAAAAAACAGACCAAACTCTGAGTGATTAAACCCATAATAGGTTTATACACAAAATGATTAAAAAATAATTAACAAAAATACAATATGTTTGCACTATTAGACCGTTCATAAAAGCGACGAAAAAATGAAAAATATCTTATTATTTATTGTTATATTGCGTTCAAATAATGTATGCATACATCGCATGAATGATGGCATTGATCTCTCACTTCTGAATATAAAACACAATCTATAAGTCGTGAGAGAAAACTGAATCATTTGATACCTTAACGTCACTTCATAGCACATTATAGCACAGAGCCATTGAAAAAATATATTTTTGATAGGATCAGTGCAAAAGAGCTCATTTTTATTCAAACAATTGTTTAAGAATCAAGACTCGTATTGTTTCGATCGTTAACCAAACGACTCGACAGTATTAGTAAGAAATTGTATTTTTCGACAAAACTTTTGGTGTTTTCGGTTATATTTTGGCGTTTAGTTGATTGTTGTGGTTGTGCTCTACTCTCTCATCGTGCCATTTGCCGACTGTCAGGTATTCCCAAACCAACTACATTTCATGTATTAGGCAATGAATTACAGACCCGAACAGAACAACAACACCTAATCTAATGTTTATTGCCTTTGAGACTGAGTTTGGGAACAAAAATTAAATAAAATACTATTATAAACGCAAATCTATAAACTTTGTTAGTTTCCGAAATTAAAACATAAGTATAGAATAGATTTCCGCTATTTTTCTCATGGATTTGGTAATTAAGTTCCCAATTCATTAGAGACGTTAAAGTCATTTAATCGGATTCTGAATGTAAACTAAAAGTATCCTGGTAAAGTGATCTTAAACTAATGTAATTTTTTCCAATCAAATTATAGTTTTATTTATGAAAATCCATTAAATAGTTTTTGTATTTGTCTTCTAATTGATTGCATAGATTGTGTTACTTGGTAAAATGAATACAAATTTGATTTCATTAAATGTATGGTTTGGTTGTATCTGAAGATAAACAGAATTTTATTAGTTTTTTTGTTGTGAGCGAAATGCAGTGGATATCAATTTGTTGAGGAAAGTAGAGAATGATTTGTTGTTAGCGATGATGAACAGACAAAAACATTTCTGGAGTTCGTAAGTAATTTCGTATCACAATTGCAATAACAGAAATCAATGCATTTCACTTCAGTCACTCTTTTTCATTAGGAGTTCTTCATGTAATCGAGGGAAAATAAAACTGTTATCCAATAGTAAAAACCAGTTGTTATTATTGAGAGAAAAGTTAGTTTAATACCAGAGTTAGTGAAAGCGATCGCTCGCTTCTGACAGAACTACTGACCAAAAGAAGTGAACTCCAAATGAGAAACAATACGAGTGTTTCTTACAATAGGAAAGCAGTTCATTAAAAGAGTGAATCCATTATTGAAGTTTATGTTAACTTCGATTCCAATTCACTTCCTTTCACTTCAAGAGATAGGCTTTGAATCAAATGGACGGAAAAATTTAATGAAATTCAGTTAAAATGGACTTTAAGTTCAAAAGTGCTGTATATTCAGCGCTCAGTTTTAACAAAAACATTGATCCAAATTTTGAAACATAAAAAACAGAATAGAAGTGCTTTACTCAAATTAAAATTAAATTGAGATTATTTCAAGAAAGTTTAAAGCGAGTAAAAAGCATTTCAAAGAGTAATTGAAATTGGAATGTCCCTGAGCCATTTGTCGTCTAGAATATGTCATTTTTCGGATGTATTTTTGCCATGACAATTTTTCTATTATATTTAAAGCAAATTATCGTAACATAAATATAAGTGAAAGAAGACTTTGATTAATGCTTTTTCTGACTAAACTGATGAACGCATTACATTTAGTCTGTCCCTCCATCCAAAGCCTCTCATATACAACAACCGAAGATCAGATCCGATGTTACAGAGAGATAGATAGCTATGAGTGCAAAATGAGAGACAAACACATCACTACTATTGATGGCTACACAACAAAAGGCCAGAGATTTTGCTTAACTGTTATTCTTATGAACTTTTTTTATGCATTCCGTTCAATGATGTGGTGTATGGGCTCGCATACAGACGTATAGATACACACAGCATGAGCTCAATGTTGTTGTGCTTTTCATAGCGAACATCCATTTAAGCTAAAAGTATTTCTTGGCTCTCGATCTGATCCAGTCATTCACTTTACTCGAAAATCCAGAACCATTTCCACAATAATTCTTATACAGACTAATGCCTAATGGTTTTCACTGATATATACCATCACTAATACCCCACAAAATCGATTTGAAAAATGTATAAACATTTTCAGACCAAACTATTGCATAATTTTCTGATTTAATTTAACTTTAAAAAAAGATTACTTAAGTTTGAATTTATCTATTATTTCAGATAATGACTCGAATCGCCATATAATGGAATATATTAACAGAAATGCATTGCAATCACCAAATATTATTAATATAAATAAATAATTTCCTTTCTGACAAATTATAGACATTTGGCTCATATTATGATTATTATCAGTGATGACTATTTTTTCACATAGTGTCCAAACATCTTCACTAATTCATTGCTATTCATTGCTATTCCATAAAAAACATAAAACCTTTCATCCAAACATACTGGTACTTTTTTTTAAAAAAAAGCTCAGTTAATTACTAAGGCAATTTTATTAGAACTTGTACTTTTTTAAATTGGACATGAGACGTCAATATTTATTTGGAGTTTTATTTGTGCAATCATGCTCTTTCAAATTAAAAATAAATTAAAAATTTGTCAGCTCTGATTATTACAGTAATTGTAATGCGATAGAAGGAACCACCTCTTATTAGATGCTTTTTTTTTTGGTTTATATGGTGGCAAATAAATCAATTACTATTAATATCTTGAATATAGTACATTATGATAAATGGTTTATAATTAGATTGTTTTGATAATTTCAATTTGTTATTGAAACAAATGCAAAGAAGAATGAGGCAAAAGCAAGCCAGGAATGTTCTACGACAATTAATGACAGGCTTAGAGAGATGGGCACATAGAGTAATGTGATGTTAGTCTGTATCGACTCTCCAAATGTATGATTAGGAAATGTATGATCATTTGCATCGATTATTTATGAAGTGTTTGACTTATTCGATGAAAACATTCATTCATTATCTCAAAGGAATTCATGCTTTCAATGAACAATTGGCGCAAATACTGTATAAACACATTATTATAATAATACTTGTGTTAAACATAATTATCGATAACGATTTTTATCTGAAATAACACCGGAAAGAAATTTTTAATGTTTTCATTTCGATTGGTATTATTGAGGACATGTCATAGACTTTGATTTTATTTATAGAAGCGATCGATAATATCGTACATCAATAATATTAATTATATTAGTTTTGTATAATTCAGTGATTGACCGAATCATCAGATCATAAAATATGCAGAACAACAACAAAACAACGACTAAATGACTTTTTCTGCTCAACAAAACTATCATTTCATTGCATTAATACTTTTTGAACATTAACTAAATGGACGAAAAAACTTTTCTCTTCCAAAACGAAACTCTATTTCACAATAAGTCTAGAAATCCATTATTTAGAAATTTTTTCACTGAAATAACAATTTTATTCATTGTGTTTATAAATGGTATGGATTTTATGCCAATTTGTTTTTCGTGACAAAATCCAAAATAAAGTAGTTTCCGCAAAAATATTAATGAGCATGCCAAATTACATTTCTCTAATCTACTTTTCAGCAAGATCCATTGTATTGTTTTACTTAAGGCATAACCATTCTATAAAAGAGAGGAGCAAGATAGAAAGTAGCATTTTTGTTGCAAATTGTTTAAATAATTGAAAAAATGTATGAACATGCTTATATTAAAGTCAGAATATTGCAACTTGGTAAACCTTATTTTGTCTTCGATTTAATAAATTTTATTTTCGGATAAAAAAAACTAAAAAATGTTCGGTTCAAGTATTTCCTATTTTTTTATTCCATTAATTTTTTTTCTGAAAAAATCAATATTTTATTTTTGTTCGAATTGAGAAAAGGAGATAACCCTCCGATAGTAGCAAACATTTTTCCCTCTTTGAATAATGCAATACAACCCCAAACATAGGATTGATATACAATAAAACATGAGAGGGAGAGAGGGAGAGAGGGAGAGAGGGAGAGAGAGAGAGAGAGGGAGAGAGAGAGAGAGAG
>JAQIWP010001438.1:0-15098 GCA_034695525.1 Euzetes globulus
CTCTCTCCCCCTCCCTCTCCCCTCTCTCTCTCTCTCTCTCTCTCTCTCTCTCACCTCTCCTTTCCTCTCTCCCCTCGGCCTCTCTTTCGGTTCTCATTAGACAATGATTTTTGGTTCCAATTAATTATTTGATGAATTCGTGCTTTGAGTCCATACTAAGAACAATAAAGAATTATAAATTAGATTCAAAATTAGGGGAAAATTTATTTTATGTCTGAACTAACACATAAAGAGACGGAAAAATTCAAACAAAATTTTCTTCAATTTGTTATTTTGTTGCGAAAACCATTCTTTTTGTTTAGTACTGAAAGATCTTAAAAAGAGAATAAATACTCCAAAGGAAAATATGCGATGAAGAACACCGACAGACCACGATTTTGTATTTGCGATCCTGGCCCAATTGTTAATTAAAGGCGGAGAATAATTTGCCAAAAATTTTTTCGGATGTCATCCAACTTATTATCAGTTTTGATGAAAAAACTATTCTTTCTATTCATTGAAAATTTAAAATCAAATTAGAAATAAAACAAATTAAGACTAATTGCGAGCGTATTCTCAGACCAAATATAAAGCAAAAGATTGCGTTTTTTTAGTTTGAGATATAAATAATAATTTGAAGCAAATTAATAACACATTAGACGTTATATCAAACATACATTTTGATAGTTTGTATAATAGAAGTGCACTTATATATCAAGTTTAGTTTGATAAAGAAGAAGAAAATTATTTATTATTGCTGGATTAGTTTGAGATCATATTAATCACTTAATGAATCATTTGTTGTGTTAATCACAATGTATTTTTAGCGCAGAATTTATTAAAATATAATAATATGGTAAAAATATTCGTTGTGCGAAACAACTTTGATATCACAACTTAACTAAAGATCTCTTCAATAGTTGCAGTAAAACAGAATTTTTTAATTTTGTTGTTATCTCAACAAAGCAGCCCAAAAATGCCCAAAAATGCCCTAAAATGCATTAAAAACTACAAAATTAAGACTCATTTTTCACGACTCAATATATCTTGTGCTTAAAAGTCATGTCTTATACAAGAAAAATAAAGTAAAGCAAAGAACACGTCTTATAATAAGTTATAAATTTTGTCGGCAATAAGACAAAAGAAGTGTATATAATATAAGAAAATAAAATATTAATCCATTAGTGTTTGAACTGAACGTTAATTTTATGGTTTGGCGAATAAAACGCATAAATTTTGATCACAAATTAATCACTTAATGAATCATTTTGTTGATCATTTGTATAGTTGTTTAGACCATACAATACACCAAAATATGTACACATTCTTATAGAGATAGCAGGGTATATAATCTGAATCTCCACCCAGATCTTGTTATATTTCATATTAATTTCTTTTATCAAAATAGCAATAGTTAGCAAAAAATTAGATGAGAAGAGAGTTGTGAACCAAAGCATATTAACACCGTTTTAATGGTTTAACAATTCGTTACCAGAGCCTAAAACCAGACCAAAGGGATTGCCAACGGTTCAACAATTCTCTGGCAATCTCCCAAAGACCTTGATCATTCAGATTATTATGGAATAATTAGCTCAATATACAAATATTTGATGTTTACTTTTGATAAAATCGATTATTGATTGCAGTCACCAATAATTTAGTTGATTGATAATATTGATCGATTAAAATTTTAATGGGAACGCCTGGCTATTCCTAGTGAGCGGATCTGAGAAAAGGCAAATTTCTTCTATCCTTAATATACATTTTTAATAACATTTTCGAGTTAATAAACTGCTCCTTATTTTAGTGTCCGATCATCTGTTATGTAAGCAATTATTGCTTTACCGGTAATATTAATAACTAGTGTTAGGATTCATGAACTCCTGGGACTGTACTAACAGAATGCATATTATTAATGAGCAGAATATAAAAATGGTCTGTGTTGAGTGAAAATCTCCGAATTATTATGTATTTCGTCTGGCCTTTCATAAGATATGCCGCGCCTTTCGATTTATGTGCGAAATATTAGTCAAAATGTTTGGATTTATTCAATGTTCAGATTGAAGATTGACTGCCCGATGAGCTGCACGGTATGTGTCTGTGCGGTCGCACTGCAGGATCTGATGGCCATCTCATATGATCTGATCCTAAGATCAGATGAAACAGTGATCAGATGAAACTCAGATCTGTGTTTCTATGTTATGTAAAGTCAGTGCTAAACGATTGCAAAATAAATATAAAACTGTGATATACTTTGCTTTTTCGATCAAACGATTAGATCCATGGATGTCAGCTCTTATTTGAAGTCACAGTAAATGTATTTTAATAATTAAGTCTAATCTCAGTATAAATAAATAATTAATAACTTATTCGATAACAGATTTCAACGCAAACACCAGTTAAGGCAAAAAAGACTAAATTAAAACTAAAAATCTCTCAGATATGATATGATATGAAACGATAGACTCTTTTTTATGCTTAATTAGTAAATACTTTTTTCGCAATTTTGTGACACAAATAATTAAAATTCTGAACAACAGATAATACACGACTGGAAACGAAGATTTAAGTATTTGTCCACAAATAGTTTTCTGGATAATATCGCAATTAAATAAGAGAAACAAATCTTTAATTAAAGCAATTTTGAAGAAAATTATCAAAACTTTGATAATTGTTGACAAGTTTCACCTGGTTTAAAGATTAAACATGCTAATTTAATGTTCTAGCAATTAATCGTAAGCTTTCATTGAGCCAATGGTTAAAGTAATTCATAGATTGTTAATAAAATAAAAGCCTTAAATATATTCGAAATGGATCTACATCAAAGAACCAGTTAAGCCAATCAGTAAAGGTCCACAGTTATCCAGATCTATTATTGCAATAAAATTTGTTCAGCTGATAAAATATAGTGAAATACGATTAACATTAGAGTTGAACCGATTTCATAACTTGAAGCACATATATTAGTAAAATTGCAAAAAAAAAATCTGAAAAGTATTTTAGCACTCGATTTGCTCATTAGGACTGGCATTAGGAATGGCAGGAAAAAGTATGTAAAAAATTTTATTCAGTTCTCGTAATGTTTATAACTCTTGAGTGGAATTTAATAAAACAATTAGTAAGCAAAATGTGAATCTCATCGTTCGCTTATCAGTTTCGGTACTGAAAAACTTTTTAGTTTTTTTCCTATTCAGCATTGGATACAAACTTAATGTTCGGAGACTTAATAACCAGAGATATAGAACTCATTTTGGGTTTGAGATAACACTCAAACTGAGAGAGAAAATCAGATATAAATGAAATAAATTAAAAATAAAACTCAGCTCTGAATTAAAACTATATTTTCATTTAATATTTGAAATATTATATTAGTCGTTAAGATTTATAGCAATTATTACATTTCATCGCTTACTTTGAGACTTGTTTTGTCTTTTCATGCCATATGTCATTCAGAATATAACTTTTTGCTAATTATATTTTTACAGACTTTTTATTACTGATTTCTAGTGGTTCAGTGCACTGACCAACTGATTCAGTGTCGACTAAAACAACCACAACTTCCTTATCGGTTATTAATTTTCTCCAAAATCAGATAAAACGATAGAAAAATTATTAGTGAAGAGGAAAAATATTAATGACTTTATCAGTCATTATAGAGAATGAAGTGAAAGGAAGGACTCTCAGAGAAGGCTATGATTTGTATGACACTGGTTGACGAGTGAGCCTACAATTAGCTTAATTTGATAACTACTATAATAATCAAAGTAAAAAAAGTAAACACAAATCCTCTAAATGGATCTTAACTATGCCTTTGAGTAAAATCTCTTTCAATATTTTAAACCAATAGTCAACTGAATTATGAATTATTCGATGAGAAGAAAGTTTTGCTTTCACTTCAACCGAATAATTGAGTAGAAGTTGTCTGCCTTTCACTCACTGCTCGCTAATTATCGGCGATTTATTTATAGTGACTTCACTTTTTTCTATAAGTGCTTTGTGTGAGGGGTGACCAAGTATCAGAAGCCACCATCAACAAATTAAAGGCAATTCATTGAGGGTTTTTTTTTCTTAAAAAACGTAATTCTTATCAAAATTGCTGATCTCCTCTCAGAGAAATTGATTTCTCATTATTTGACTTATTATTCAATTATTTGTCTGCAAAAGAGCACAACTTTTGGTGAAAAGTTTCATTAAACTCGATTATGGTTATCCCGGACTGTATTAGGACTGAGGCATTTCATTCCTGGCCAATCTCAAGGTCAGTATTCCAATTAATTTTTTGGTTGTGTAATGTACGGAGTAGAGCTCACTTTCCCATCAGGATATGGTTATGCCGTTGCTCTGAGCGGCCGATAAAATGTAAACTTTGTTTTGCAAAGGCTTTCCATTCAAACCATTGAAAACTGAAACGTTAAGAAAAATCAAAAAACATTTTTATTAACGTTTTGTGTATTAAATAAATTCATTTAATAAACGCGAGAGAAGAGAAAAAACGAAGAAAAAATACCAATTTTTTGTTTCACTTCTCTCTCACTGCAAAAAGCGATTAATTTTAAGGTTCGGGTGAAAAAAGTCAGCCACTTCTCGATGTATTACTGAAAATGTATAGCGCTTTGAGTAATTTAATTGTAAATAAAATGTAGAATAAATAAATTTGTAAATAAGTTAATAGATTTTTTTCGAGAATAAACCAAACGCGAAACGAATCGAGGAAAACACGAAAAAAAAATTTAAGTAAAAGAATTTCTAATTAAATATTTTCTTATGTATTTCACACTCCACTGTATGTTTCGTGTATTCATTAAATCGAGTAAAATAAACAACTTTCCAGCTCATTATTGGAATTTTGCAAATTATCCCCAACTATTAAAACGAGCAAATCATGATCCAAACAAATTAAAGCATTAAATCGAAGCAAGATCAAACACAAACCAATTAATCAAAAAATTATTTAACATGAAATCCAGACATTTGTATTCATCGAACTGTTACTCAATTCATTGATCTTTTGTTCAATAGTTCAGTTTTTAAGGTGTAAACTATCCTTAAATTGTGGATTAATGATAGGTTTGCCAGTAAGTGATGAGAGTGAGAGAGTCTGGGCTTAAAAACTGTAATTTTCGAAGTATTAGTGAATTAAATAAAGATGAATGTTAGGGCCATTAAGGATAACTAAAATTTGACATGCTTACAAAATAAACCTCATAAACATGCAAATATTTCACTTGAAACAAAGTCATTCTATTTGTAATTTAATTGTAAAAATGCATCACAAAATTGGATCTATTTTTTAGCAAAATTTCATTCAAAGAGAATTTTAGTTAAGTGGGGAGAGAGGGAGAGAGAGGAAGAGGGAGAGAGAGGGAGAGAGAGAGAGAGAGAGGGAGAACAATGTGTTTGATGCGGTGCCCGATTGGCCACAAGTTTAATCAATCTTTTAAATACTCTATTTATCGCACTGTATATTCACTTCTTATGCTAATTGGTAGCTACAGGTCCTGTAGGCCTATCCATCCCTAACAAGGGTCCCAAACGATTTTTCTCTTCTTAAAAAATTTCACTGACACACACTCTCACGTAGTGTTAAAGTGCTTTTTCTGGAGGTGCTCTGGGGATGGGCTCATCTCATGTTTTCTAATGACAGGCTCGTTAAAAATTAAGTTTTCGATTCCTCTTCTCATTTCTCTTTTTATCTCTTGTTCTCTCTCTTTAACACTCAAAATGAATGATTAGTTAACGAAAAAAAAATCTTAAATAGTTTTCTTTTTCTGTTCGGGTTCTCTATTGCCGATCACTTTTGTCGTCAAATAAACCTAAACTTGCAAAGTTCAGAGAATGCTCCTTTCCAGTGTCTGTTCAAGGTCTTAAGATTGATATATTTCTCTTAAAGAGGATATATTGTCTCAATTATATGAATTTCCCACTATTTTGGTAAATCGTGCGTTAAATGCATAACATTTAAAGCAAAGTCTGTCTCAATGTTTGCCTTATAGTTAGCGATGGGTTTAAAAACACTTTCAACACAAGAGTTTTTAATGAGGCCTCAAATCATATTTTGACTTTTATGATCCGTTTGCGAGCTGTGAGTCCAACACAGGGCTCAACGTTTGAGCGACACTTATCCTTATGGATGAGTTGATAATAAAATTAAAATATTATATTTTAATTAATGATTTTCTTGTTAACTCTTTTTTGCTTTCGGATCAGATTCTTCATTCAAATTAATTATTCAAATTTATTTTAATCATTAAAATAACTCATTTGAATAATTATCGAAATAAAAGTCAAGTTATTTAAAGCATTTAACTCTGAATTGTCAGACAAATGTTCAATTTTATAAAGAATTATAAGACTTAAGTAAAAGATGATGTCAGTCGACCGATTCAATGCATGCTTATTATCATAGCAATTATTATCGAGCAATATTTGACATAACAATCTTACATTCAAATGTTTTCTCATTGAAACAAAAATTGCAGAAAAAAAATCGTTGTTTTTACTACTCGTTTGTTTGGATCTAACAATAAAATAATAATTTATATAACCTTTCGGTGAATAACTTAGCGATCAATTACTTGAAACGCAAATTATATGATATATTAGGTTTGGCATAAATCAGAATAACTTATTATTGGGGCCTAAAACCATCAAAATTCAATGAGAGGTAACCCAGGTTTCCCACAAATTGGCCGACTATCACTGCCTGCTCCTGCTACAGCTGTATAACTGATCTACTCACTCAAGTTTTAAATTTATAGCTACCTCTGTGGTGGCCCCCAATAGGATCTATCAAATTATAGAAGTAATATATGAGAACATTTACAAACTGAACATTAAATATTGGTTTACATATCGTAAACAATGAGGTCTTCAAAACATGAGAGCTTTTGATATGATTGCAAAACCAGAAGAAAATTATCCAAAGAATATATTCCTCAATACAAACATAAATAAGAAATGGTTTGAGAAATACTTTCACATTATTTTCACTTCAAGTGTTTTCAATCAACGAATTTTCCCATTCATTCAGACATTCATTTCGTTTCATTCTTTGAATTCTCTTTCAGTTCTTATTCTTCATTGTCTATGAAAATGAATGATACGATTATTATAACTGGAATTTTGTTTTTCTTTCGGAAAAGCTTTTTTGAAATTTCCGATTGAATTCTTTTGGAAGACATTTCTTTTTGCTTGTCTTCTAAATTAATTTAATTTAATTGAAAAGAAGTTCTTCAAAAATAAAATAATCGATTGAAAGAACGACTTTTTCAATTATAACATTAAGAACTTATACCAAGACAATTATTAACGCAGTCATAAGGAAGTACTGTTTTTACTCTTTATTCGGTAACATTTATTCATTCATTATTGTGGTTATGAATTGAATTTTTCCGAAATAATTGCAAATATTTGTCGCAATTTTGTTGCTCTTCAGAAAAATTTGATGAATTATGAAATTCTCAAAACCATTAGTGAGTTTTCAACTGAAATTCTTAAAAATTATTTTTTGTTCATTGAATATATCGTTAAGTTTTCTAAGAAGACTAACCGACAACTAAATATATTATTATTTTTTGCTAACGAGATGTTAGGCTTCAAATCCCAATTTGCAAAATCAATGACAACGAGAACAACATCAACAACAAGAATATTAAAGAATAAGTAGATTACAATTGAATGGTTTGAAAGATATAATAAAATAACAATTGAAAGGCATTTGCAATAAGAAAAGGAATATTTTCTTCGCAACTATTCCAGAGTTGTATAGCTATTAAACACATGAATCTATGGGTTAATCATTTGTGTGTTTGAATGGTTAGTGAAGGCCCGACAGACCCGAATGCATGATCCGATAATGACTGTGCCATCAAATGGCTGTGCAAATGATGCCAATAGTGATGGTCCTAATGAGCATTTGACACCTCTAGATGTGAAATGCATGCCATATGTATTAAATATGTATAAGAATAATATACAAATTCACAGCAATACTGGTGTGACGCACAGCACAACCATAGAATGTGCATTAGTGATCATGGAGCCGAACAGTCAGTTCCTTATACCACTCCCATTTGCCTGGTTTAGGCCACGGATTCTTTTATTTTTTCACTTGTTGTTTGCGAAGCCCTTATTTTTTATATAACAATCTTTTGCTGATATATTATATAATATAACATCAAATAATAATTTTTGTTCTTTTCATATAAACGGCTAAAACTTTACATTTTGCGCGCATTCACTAAAGGTTTCTCTCAATGTTTTTTAAGGCTATTTATTAGAGTCTCGATTCGCCGACTTTCAACAAAAGCTAATACTTTGGGAATCATCACTGACTCTAATGTCTTTGGAGGAAGAAATACAATCACAGTTAAGAAATCATACAATTTATGTATCGGTTCTGTTGTTCTTCGACCGCTTTTCTCACTCTATTAACGCTTTTATTCTTTTCCATAAACAATAAAAAGATAATATTAACCGTAATTTCAGTTCCTATTCGGACGGTTATTAACATTTTATTGGACATCAAATCCAATTGAATTCTGGGGTATATTATATAAGAAGTCAGTGCCCATCACTTAGCAATTGATTCAAAGGATACTTTTGTCAGTACTTTCTTTATCTCAGACATAACTCATGCAAAGCGTATATCAGATAAACATTTTTATTCGTATTGCATGTCATCTGATGGAAGGAACGGTCAGAGCCTTTAAGGTAATGATAGTATCGGTAAATCAGTAGGCAGTCGTCTCAAAATGGATGCATATTTTGCCAAATTTGCCAACATTTGCCATCAAAATACTCACAATACCAGTACAAACACTCAGACCGGGTTTAGCCACAGGTTCCTAAAAAATGATATAATAAAAGCGTTTGTATACGTGTTTTGTGGGCTGTTAAGAGCACGTCGTCTAACAGGACTGAGCGTTAGGTTAGAGCTCTTTCTCTCTTTTTTGGGCCAATTCTAAGGCCAATAATTTCTTCAATTTTTTCGTTAGTTCTCCGAAACACAAAAAAATTGTTGAAAGAAATGATTACATGTGTTTGAGAGAGAGGGGGATAACAAGGATTCAAATAATTTGATGATAATATGCCGCCGAATAGGAGACACAAACAGTATATTTATGACGCGTGTACCCAATCATTACCATATCTTGTGCTCTGCCAGAGCCCTAGTTATAGATGATATCATATCTATACACAACTCATAATCATAATTGTTATCCGATCGGCTAATCCGGCTCTGGGCTCAGGCCGTCAACACTCGGCTCTACTCTTGCCTTTCGTGACCAATCAAACAGTGATAACAAAATATGATTTCAAAGTTTGTATTCAAAATTCTTATGATTTCGGTCTGAATCTGATTTCTGGGTTCGATGCAATCAATATTAGGCTCGGGATCGCCTCCCCATCATTGCTGATATTCTGTGCGAATTTCGATCGGAAAATAGATTTTTGATTAAATATTTTGGCGATTGACTTATTATTTTAAACCATAGATAATGTTTAAGCAAACAATAAAATACTGATTACAAGATTAACATAACTATACTATAAATATATTGAAAATAATAGTCTAATACATTGTAGTTATTATGCAATGAATATTTGATTTATTTGATTAAATGTCATGATTTAAATCCATTGACTTCCCATTCAATCCATATTTAGAGATACAGTTATATCTGTTTTGAAATCAAATTTGAAAATAATTCAAAAGCAATTAATTTAGTCTTTTCTGTCTGACTATAAAATACCCATTTTTGATGAAAATTTTTTGGATATTTTCAGACAAATTTATTACAGTTTTTGGGCAAACATTAGTACTTAACTCAAATAAATCCAATAAAAAGGTTATAAAATTATATTTTTGTAAAAAAATTTATATTCGTGTGAAAAACTCGACCCGAGATCTAAATTTTTTTCTGGACAGCAAATGAATTAAACGACTGATGTCTGCAAAGAAAACTTCATCAAAAGTGAGAAATTGTGACCTCGATTCAAATGTGTCGAGTGCTTAAACAAAATGATAAAAACATTGATTCGTTTGCAATCGATCGCAAATTTTATGCAAAATATTTGAACAAAAATTAATTTCAAATTTACAGGAAAAGAGTTTTTTTTAGTTTTGACTTTAGTCTCATTTCCAATAATTTATGGCTTTTAAAGAAATTTATTGAAGAAAAATAATTTCCAATCTATTTATTAATTATATTTCATTAGAGAAAATTGCAATCGATTTGGAAATGAAAATAATTTATTAAAACATTTGGGAATCCGTTAGAAAAGTGAGACATTTTAAGCGCCAAACATCTAACAAGAAATCTGAGTTTTGTTGAACTCTTAAACTTCTATTTCCAACATTTGAGTAATAAATTGGTATTTAAGTGATTGTAAATCAAAGTATAGACTCTTAACTACAGTTAGAAATATGTTCGGAGAGAAGAAACTTTTTTATCGGACTTACATTTGATTTGATAGTTTGATGGCTCACAATATGTTTGCCGATAATAGAGTGGAGAGAAACGGATTAAATGATGGACTGGAAGAGAATGGCAAACAAAGTAATGGCAAACAAAATATAATATTTGATTTTAGAGAAACTATTTTTTTGTTTAATCTGTAATTTTGTTTTTGCGAAAACTCACGTCTCTTGTGGTAACACATCAAAAGGCATGTCTTCAGACGCTCCACAACAGACTCTGAGGAGAAAATTGGAGGCCAACTATCACTGAAAACTGAACTCAACATACAATTTGTGAGATCAATACGGTGTCAGTCATTCTATGGACAGGTCATTGAAAGTTAGCCGTAATGGGGCTCTTCTGGCCTCTACTTTAAGTCCAATACTTACAATTACAGAGCAATTGGAATTCAATTGAAATTGAGAGACAAAAAGTACATTTCTCCAATTTGAACAATGAATATGCAAATTGAATTGTATTCTTTCAATCCAATCAAAAATTATTTGTGAAATCCAATAAAAAGTCTGCGAAATTCAATGAGTTTTTCGTGAAAAAGAAGACTAACATTTAAAATAAGATTTTCTAAGCGTTTGATATCTGAATGAGAAATCTGCTGTTCGTATGACTGATAAAGCAATTGATTTATTACTGCATAATATTGTAATCAAATTTTGATTTTAAATTTAATTTTAGTTCAGTTTTTTTCTCAAATAAAGTCAGGTTTTCGGTGAATGAAAAATGCTGTTAGAGATGGGATGTGAAAGTCGAGCGACAGTTGGGAAAGACAGCAGAACACAGGCAAACCGATCCTTCCCAGATGAGTCTGCGGTGCCTTTTCACTCAGACTATTAGGCATCCCTTTGAAACTATTGGATTTCATGTTTCGCATTTTCTGAATAATATATTCTGAGCTAATGGTATGGGTGAATGAGAATGCCTTGAATCTCTTAATTGGTGTCTACAGTGAGGATCATGACCTGTAAAATGAGATGAAACCACAGTTTCGACAAAATTAGAGAAATAGTCGTTTGCGACACACAATCGACTGTTTAATTGTATTGTTAGAGCCTTTTGAGTAATTTTGTGGTCATTTGTCACTGACAACTATGACAACTATGAATATGCCAATGAAATTAGTCTAATATTATGGAGTGTTCACTGCCTGTGCACAATACTGAAGCTCAGATTACATAACAATACATCAATGTTTTGACTAAAATATGAAAAAGCCAAGAACATATCAGTAAAGTTGGCCACAATCATAATTTGAATCAGAGATCGGCACAAGTGCTAATTTTTGATATGAGTAAAGTAGCAGAAAAAACTTGCTGTTGATAGACGACAATCTTGGCTATCCTTATGATCAGATAAATTTAAATACATGTCCAGTGTTTAGAATTTCGATTATCAAACGATAGTATAGAAAAATCAGTTGTAATTCTCTCATCGTTTTGTGGAAATATAGAGCAGAAAATGTTTTGCCGTTTTTGCCGATTCAGATTCAGATCTAGAGATCTGTTGGCTTTTCTCTTCAGAATAGGCTTACCATTCAGTTTGTATTGGAAGGTATGTTCTGGTCGTCTGTGCGCTAGTAATGGACATATTTGGCAATGAGTGCATTGAGAAATCGCTTTTTTGCCTATTTTACTACAACGAGCAAAAGATCGATATCAGAGATTGAGTTCGAGCTCTTTTGTTCGCACAGAATATATGCAGAATTTTGCAGCCGATTGTTGGCTGTTGTGTCGCCCTATTGGACACAACGCTTATGAATCTGTCAGTGTTGTGTTGCATTCGGGCACAGCCTGAAAATGCATATTCAAGCAGATGGTCGTCAACTTTATCAGAATCCGGGATCACCTATAAATGTGAAAGATTGAACTCGCAATCAAACTCATAGAATATATCAATAAATATAATGACGAACACCACCATTTCCAGACTCACTCTCGCTCCGAGCCATTCATTCATCACTACTATTGGCGTCCATTAGTGGGACAGGACTCACGGCTTTTACACTATTCGTTAGGAAACTGAAGAGAATTTTGTCAAAAATGCCATTTTCTCATTCAATGCAATACTTATTATATTTTTATTTTTCCATTCAATACTGCATTTGTATTGAGTGTCGAAATATTGCCGAGAAATTCAAGAATTCATTGAAAGTAATTCCAAAAAATTGCTGTCAAATGAAAAATGTATTGAAGTTTGTTTTGAGAGAAGACTTCAAATTCACTGAAATTTTTATTTGTCAGTAATTTTGAAAATTTTTTGATAAAATCTCTTTTTTGAAATTTTCTTTTTTGGGGCTTTAATTAAATCAAAAGTGGTGTCCAATTAATCTTAAGAGTAGAGCACAATATTTGTGTATCTCTTTTGTCAAATACCAGTAACTGTAGGCTTATGGTTGTGAAGGCTGTGATCGATGGTTTCGATTCAAAGAGTTGTTATGATTTATTCAAAGCCACAAATAGAGAATAAGTTTTGAAAAAAATTAAAACAAATTTTAAAAGAAGGGAAGTGTGTGTGGCTGTTGTCTGGTCCCCAGGTTAGACCCCCTTTATCAATAATATAGGTTTACATGGTGGGATAGGACTGGAAGAGTGAAAGATTATGTGTAAAGGATACGGATGGCTCACAGCATGAAGTTTGCTTACAATAACAAACATATATCAAATACAGAATTGAAGAGAGAATAGTATTGGAAACAGTGGTGTAAAGAGAAACTCATCCATTCTCACGACATATTGCTATTCAAAATACATGCTTAAGAGGATTGCCTGGACTTATAAGTGGGATATTCTCATCCATAGACTGGCACGACATGAACGACATGATGTCTTTGTGGGCCTATTCTATAAAAATTGAAGTCCAATATCGGACTGCGAAGGCAAACATGCCTTTCATACATACAATACAATAACACAGAGTCTCGAATGTATTTTAAAGGTTTTATATACTTTACTTCTTTTTATTCGAGTCTATTGGTCGGACAGCATATTCAACTTGTGGACTAACAGTGAGCTGTCTCACTCTCTCGCTCACTTGTAATCATTGTGACGGCACTGGACTACTGAATGGCTTCCATTTGAATAGCGACCAAAAAGTGGTACATTCAGTAACACCGGAGTCTATCTGTTCAAAGCCTTAAGTCATGCGTATCCTCTTATTTGCCAAAAACGAAAAATGTGTTTAAATTATAATATCCATTGCATTCAATTTTGTATACTTTCCATCGGCTCCTATTCTACCGGTGAAAAGCCTAACCAGTGCTCACTCCTATCCACTCCTGGCTTTACCGTTAAAAAACAATCTCTTTCTCTGTTAGAGTGGAGATAAAAGAAGTAAATATTATTTATAATCATTTTTTCTGTGAAATATGTTTACTTTTATATTTATTTTTAAGGTTTGATATGTGGTATCAAAAGTGAATTCGGGTTTTGACGCAAATCCTCTTCTGTTACAATTTTATAGTGTTTTTGACTCAACCGATGAAATGTTTTTTTTTCAGAATTCAATTTTACTGATTATATGAGAATTTTTTTTTTGGAATGCATTTTATATTTGATTTATAGCTTATATGATGTAATGATGCGATTATTATTCAATTCATATCATTGTTGGCTAAAAAGTAATGTTCGCTCAGTTATAATACAGACTAAATTGAATGCCATTTACTGATAGACCTGGAGATGAGTGCAATTGTTTTTCAGCTTTAAATGTCTTATTTTGCAGTCGAGTTGAGCTGAAAACAATTCAAACCTAAATTATATAATTGTTTCGGTCAGACAAATGGATTTAAAGCACGTAATATTCAGTGAAATGCCAGTGCATTGTATTCCACTTCGAGTATATATATGTTTGCAATTATTTTATAGCTTTAGAAAAAATAAAAAAAAATTATAACTAAATTTTCAGCACTTTTTATGGGTTTTGAAGAGAGTTTGCTGAATGTTATACCCGCCCAATAATTTGCTAAAATAAATATTATGTATTTGTATTACGCTAATTGTATGGTCACCTGCCCTATGCCTGTGCTCTTCAATTGCGCGATCCTATTGATACCGACTATTGAGAGCACTGGCAATAATAGGCAAACACACAGCCACAGAAAGAGCCCACACCCGCACACAATAGCAATGTTCATCTGCTATAAAGCCATTTGCCATAGGAATGGTATCTACACTAATGAAGATGTCTTTATATCTAATAATGAGATCAATTATATATGAAATACACAAACAGTTAAAACATTAATTTCAGAGATAAGATGGAAACGAATAAGGAATTCATTTAAGAATAGAGAAGAAAATACTGTTTTATTCCATATCTTAAGTACGAGAAAAAAAATTCAGTAATAAAAACATACACGATATTAATCATTAATATCATTCTTATTACATAAAAATAATATAATGTAAAATACATTTAACTCTAAATACAATTCTTATGATTCTTATTATTCACTCTTCTTGTCCTTCAGTGGAATTCACTCTCTTTTAAATAGGATTTAATAATTATAGCGAAAACGGTTCTGAAGAGCAGAGTATTTATAATTTGTTG
This sequence comes from Euzetes globulus, assembly GCA_034695525.1. Classification (NCBI taxonomy): domain Eukaryota; kingdom Metazoa; phylum Arthropoda; class Arachnida; order Sarcoptiformes; family Euzetidae; genus Euzetes; species Euzetes globulus. The sequence continues at coordinate 15,006 of JAQIWP010001438.1, forward strand.
GCTATCGATGTTTCAAATGATGAACAGTTCGTATGTATTATATAATACATAAAACAATATCATTAATGCCTTAAAGCCTTACATGACTGATAC
>JAQIWP010001439.1:0-15068 GCA_034695525.1 Euzetes globulus
GTGTGTGTGTGTGTGTGTGTGAGAGAGAGAGAGAGAGAGAGAGTTATGTATTCAAAAATTTTATGATGAATAGAATAAATGTAATATATTTCGTTATTCTTCTAATGAGAGAAATGGATGAAAATAACAAAATGGTAAATGAATGAGATATTGAATTTTTGAAATTATGAACTGAAATAATTAATAGGATTTTTCATGTTATGCTTCTAATGATTGTAAGTTATTTTACAGAAAAAGCACTGAATAATATTGTAAGACATAATTCATAATAAGTTTAGAAAATTATACAAAACTTTATTTAAAACTTCTGAATAACATTTTCTAATTATTTTGTTGGCTAATATTTTATACTGGATGATAATTTATATGTATAATGGATATAATAAAATATTTCATGTTAATAATATTAGTCTTACACAAAATAAATATAAACTGTTTAGCATTTTATCAGATTTTAGATTAATTTTGCCATTTTTGATAAGAAACTGATCGAAATTTGGATCACAAGACAAAAATATTTAAAACTCGTTTATTTATTTACTGATCGTCTGAATGTATAGATATTGAAAAGAAGATTAGAACCAATAATCTGGAAAATATTTGTTCCCCAAAAATCATGTGATTTTATTATACTTTATTATATTATTAATAGATTTACTTTAAATTGGATCTATCTTTTGATTTGATACCAAATAAGATCTCATGTGAGCGATAGAAGTGATGTCTTCAAGTGTTTAAATTGTTCGGATATATCTTCAAAACGTGCATTTCATCCAATTGTTCGTTTGGTATAGCTTTGAATTATTGCATTTAGTCCTGATTTCATCGTTTGCAAGGTAAGCAATAACAACAATTATAATTAGTATTTATTTATTAAATTATGCTTTTGCTAGAAAATTCTTGTTCTTTTAAACTTTATATGAGTACTTCTACAAATACTTGAGTTAATTAAAAACTAATCATTAAATTCTAAAATCCCAGATATTTCTGTTCAGGGCACTCGTTTCTATTAACATTTTCACTTATACCAGGAATTTTTCTGTTCATTAATAATTCAAATATTTGGCATTTTTACTACATTTTTCTTTTATTTCTTTAATTTAGTAAATTTAATTATAGCTGCTTGCTTACATCTAAATTGCTAATTTATATGATCAGTGCACACTTTAATTGCTTCTTTGTAACAAGAAAATTCTAGAAAATAATTATTATACCTGGAAAATTTATTAAAATATATCCCTGATCACATGAAGTTAGATCACCTGGTGATCAGTGATTCCTGGAATAAACCCAAAATAGCAAATAATTGATTCCCAGTTGAAAGATAAAAAAAAATCCGGAATTTTATCGAACATTAAATTTATTTTCAAACTTGAAAACCGAAAATCTAATTTCAAAGCAACAAATCCATCAGCAACTGAATTGTGTAAATATTGGCCAAGCTCTTAGTTCAAGATAAACTTCTAATCTTTCGTGAGGTGACAGTTTTTGAGCTATTTTTAAGGTTTCATTTCCTTGCCTTTCAAACTCTTGAATATTTTATTGAGAAATAATGAATAAAATTATCGTTAAATAAAATGGTTTTCGAAAAAAAGTAATTTCAGTGTTATGTCAATCAATCTTTAAAATGACTAAGACTGAATTTTAAATAGTTTTCTCATTTTAAAATATCCGTGAATGACCTAATTCTGCTTTCTTTCATCTATCTAAATTTAGAAGTAATCTAGGAGATAAACGAGCACATTTTTAATAAACAACTAAGTGTAGGAAACTCTAGAATTGATGTTATTCTAGATTAAATTACTTCAATTATGTTCAGTAGAGTTGAACTAGGTTGAATGTTTTCTTCTTTATAATGACAGAAAGCTTAGATTTATGAACAAGACATGAACTGAAGGTTTCTTAATGAAAAAATAGCAAGAAGTAAAAGTAATTTTCTTTGATAATATAATATTATTAATATTAAAAGGAAGGAATCGAGAAGAAAGACTTCAGAACTTTTTTTCGCTCAAACTTTCCTATCAACTATAGCCGGGTATCACAAGGGAAGGGAAAACAGCTACAGAAGCAAAAGTATATTTCTCTGACACTAAACCATTTGTTATCAAATAAACAGAAAAATCATGTGATTTTAACCACTGATTAATCGCTGAATAAATAAAAGTCTTGTTTTAAATATTATCCGATTTAAAGTCAAGAACTAAGACATACTTTATGTGACGACAGACTGACTTTTTGAGGAAATGAGTCATAAAAACAAAAATAAACTCTAAAAACATCGGATTTTTGTGAACGCTATTAAAAACTCGATTTAAATGTCGTTTCGATTAAATGTTTTGTCTATTATTGAAAATTATATAAATATTTAATTAACAGATAATATATTTCTTTGATTTAATGTAAATTTTAGCCAAAATAGACACCAAATACTGAGAGATGGTCTTTGAAGCGCCTTTCGATTATCAGTTCCGGTAATTATCTTCTTAATTATCACTTTATTTGATCCATTTTTTAATGACCAATGATCTCAAAGTCAGTTACAATCTGTCATTGAAATGATTGTTTGAAAATGTATTGAAAACAATAAATGTGTTGACGACACGCCTCCCAATTAGGACACGACCTAATTGTCCATTCATACCCTTATCCGTCACGTTTTGCCGGTTCTTTGTGACCACTAATTGTTTACATTTAATTGCTTTCAGTCTTATTCTTATCGGAGACTCAACTGTCGGCAAATCGACACTTCTTCGAGTGTTCACAGAATCCCAGTTCACGACATGGAGTGACCCAACAGTTGGCGTCGATTTCTTCGCTAAAATCATTACCATTAGGAACGGAAGGGTCAGAATAAAACTCCAGTTGTGGGACACCGCAGGACAGGAAAAGTTCAGGTATTTTTTTTACTATTATTTCAATTGTCAGATGTTTTTAACTGTATTTTCTGTCAATTTTAAGGTCAATAACCCGTTCCTACTATCGAAACAGTGTGGGGGCTCTCCTGCTCTATGACATCACTCGGAGGCACACATTTGACCATTTGGTCGAATGGCTGTTTGAGGCCCGAAGACATATAGAGCCGAATCGGGCTGTCTATCAAATAGTGTCCTGCAAGTCTGATATGACTGATGACAGGGAAGTGGCCGTAGAAGAGGGCAAAGCTTTCGCCGACTTTTATGGGATAAATTTTATCGAGACGTCTGCCAGGAACCGATATAATGTGGACGAAGCCTTCAAATCGATTGCCGAAATTATTTATAACAAAGTCGAAAGCGGAGAGTTCGAGATCGAGGAGGGCTGGGAAGGCATCAAAAGAGGCGGAACCATTAACGCCAACGGTATTAATGTTTCTTCTAATGACACAAATAGGACTTCACGACAAACCCAAAGCACTTCCTCTCATTGTTGTTATCAATAGTGATATCAATCGGAGACAAACGATTTATTTAATGTCATTTAAAGAGCTGTTTATATCACTAGTCATTCGATACAATCGTTTTTCCATATATTTCTCATCCGATTTCCTCTAAGTTTCTCTTCATTTACTTAATTCTGTTTTTGATTTATTTTCTGATTAATATTAATGATTAATATTTCTTAAGACTAATAACATTCTTATTTCTCCCCCTTTTAATAACAAATTTATTTTATATTCTCTTATTTATTTCCAATTGTTTGCACAAAAAAGTGTTTGAATTAACAAATTTTAAAAAATTCCGACAGAAATTGAGCTCAAAATTTGTAAAAATGGGTTTAAATCGATAGTATTTTAAGAATTCAGAGCTGTTTCTAATAATATTCAAAATTTTGTTAGAATTTATATACAAGTAATTAATTAATGCTTTTAGAGATCAATGTGTGACTGAATTTCTAACATTTTCTAAACAACAAACTAAAGATTAGATTTGGATAATTGCATCTGAATTATTAATGATAACCAAGCTTAATTATTGGTTTGCGTAACGTAAATCATAAATAAGCTTAAGTGTGATTTCAAACATTTTTCTAAATGTTTGTTAAGAAAGCTTTGATAAGATTTTGACTATTTATTGATATATAAGTAATACTTATAAATATGTAGGCCTTTGATGACAAACGGATTGAGTTCCGCCTCCTTTTGCGATATTTTATAAAATAATTTTAAATCCATTGAAACGATTGAAAGTCAAAATCAATTGAAATGAATGTTCAAAACTTATGTCTAACCATAGGTTTAGTACAAAACGTTCTAATTTTTTAAGGAAAAGTCTGTCATTTCTTAACGATGTCTGATATCATTAACACTTAGACTCTATTATTAAGGGCTATTCTTCAAAGTTACCCGTCCTCTTGTCAAAGACTGTATTATAAATTTAAGAAAATTTAATAACATTGTAAATATAGTCAATTATTTTTCGAATAAATGTTTAATTTATAGATTTTTTATTACAAATATCTTTCGAAATCATTTATTTTTGAATGGAATGATAAGGAAGTTTGTAGACTTGTGCTGAGTAATCTTGATCTTTTATGCCTTTCATTTGTTTTGTTGTTTTGTAACGCTTTTATTCGAAGTTGATTTTGGACGAGAAGTGAATTGAAATCAATTTGTTTTCATTGAATAATTGAATAGCCATTCAATTGAAAGGCTGGCAGAAAGCAGAGTAATTATGGGCCGAATGCTGAGCACAAGAATATGGTCTTTAGTCGGAAATCTTATGTAATGTTCTCACTATTCATTGGACACAGATTTTGATGGCATCCTTGACCCAAATACTCTCAGCTCTTACTTAAGGAGAAAAAAAGTTTATCACAACTATTAGTTTGAATAATATCTGAATTATTCACAAAATAATATTCTGATAGCAATATATCTGTAATGATATTCTGTTTTTATCTCAAGAGACTTAATCTCTCTAATAGTCAGCCAAAAATTTGCTCACTTTTTGCATAAATTATTTGAAAAGTCTTTCATTTATTCGTTAACAACATTTCGTTGAGAATTTTTTTTTGGTTTAATCAATACTTTCAGCGAAAATATTGCTTTTTTCTCCAAATTCTAAGCAATAATTACTTGGAAATTGAGATTTTTGTCAGTTTTAATATGAAAACAGATATTTAGTTTCTGTTTTCCAATTTAAAAATTGATCATTTGTTTCGTATAGTAAATAATTTTTTATGGAATCTTAACATGCACACTAATTTATAGCAACCTTTATTGCGTATAAATTCAATCTAGTAAATGTTTGAAGTTGCATTCAAATTAGTTAGTGTAGTATTTTGAACAGGATCCTTGAATTCTTTTCAAATTCCTTTCTTTGTAAACAGTTTTTGAAACTAATGAAAAATAAATTAAGAATACTTTGAATATTTCATGAAATCCAATAAAAGCTTTATTTGTAAAAGAATCTGAAGTGTTTTTAACTTGTTTATTTTTAAATTCTTAAATAAACTTGTTGAAAGATGAATGAAACTTATTCTTAGGTTCATCGCTGATTAAAAACCTTGGTTTTCATTGATTCCGCTTTTTTACCAAATTATTAGTTGAATTGAATTTGATTTAGAGTTAGAATCGATGAAAAACAGAATAATATTCATTAAAATTTGTGTCGAATAACTAATCGATGGTTTTATTTATCAAATACTTGTCTTTTATGTCAAATTCTTGGGATGAATGATATGATTGAAGTGTATATTGTGTTCAAAACTATTAGTTGTAAAATATGTAATCAAATTGCATACAAATCATGCAATTTATTGATTAAAGGGTGTGGACACCGATGAGATGTCTTCAGATTCTTTGGCAACAATGGACACACCCTGACTCCAACACATTATAATCGAGATAATGTCCCACTTGAACGCACACAATACTCTTAGAATATGCGAATTGGAGCTCAGAATATTTGTTAGGATAGAGAGCAGGTAAACACATAATACATACACTGAATAAACAATTGACACATTTTATTAGCAAAAACATTGCAATAAAAAAAGTATTTCAAATATTATGGCCACTAATGACTGAACCGATGGCCAAAAATTAATGTTTGGCTAACGCTTTGGCCTCCATTTGTTTGGTTTAGACTTTTGCTCAAACATCTAATATTTAAGTGATATATAAGTCTGGCTTTAATTTTGATAAATTATGTCATCATTTTTACTCATTTAACTCTGTTATCAATTTTTATTCTTTATCTCTGAACGAAAAATCTTTTTCATTTCCTTCAGAAACTAATTTTGATTATTAAGTCTTGTTTTTCATTCATCGGAATAATTAATGATATTTTGCATTCAGTTTTACAACTTTTAAAATATGACTTATTATTAATTTTAGTTTTAATTTTTGCTTTTTATGACTCAAACAAAACGCTTTTTTTGTGGGAATTTTATTTATCTCAAAAAATCTCAAAAATTTGATAACAATCAACATTTTGGTAAAAATCGAAGTAAAGGAATAAAATTACAGCTTTTTATCAAAAGATTTTAGAGGTTTTTAAGTAGTTTTTAATATAAAATCTGTGGACTTTTAATAGAATTATTGTATAGATTTCTATAAATTAAAATCTGTATAAATATATCTAAACAACGAATTTTGGTCGAGTTGTCGATGAATGGGGTGGCGATGAGGTCGATGATAGAGGCGGTGATGAGGCCGGGAGTGATGACTGGGCCGGTGATGAATGACTGGGAGACGAGTTGGCTGGTGAGGGGGTGGCGGGAAGTGATGGCTGAGAGTTTGTTGAGTGTTGAGACGTGGCTCTCGTGTGTGTTGTCGGCGACGAACCGCTCACTGAAGACCTGGTCGATGGGGTGGGACTGTCCGGGGAAAGTGGCGGCGATGCAGTGGCGTTGGCGAACCGTTGGACTGCATCTGAAACACTGAAAACAGTTTTGTCGTCAAATCGAAGTTCGTCCTCATGAGTATAATAGGTCGCCCCCTGTTTCCGGTATAGTATTATCACAGCTATTATCACAATAACCAGTGATATAATTATGAGAAGCGCTAACACCAGACCGACGTTCGGCTCTGTTGTCGACATTCGCAACTGAATGGTCGGATCCGCACACCATTCCTATTGTATGGAAGCAAACAAAAGTTTTAATATAATATTCAGACAGAATGATGAATGAAGAGCTTAAGAGGATTTGTCATCATTTGCAAGGATCCCATTCCTTAAGAATTATAGACTTGAAAACTTTCCATTTGAAAAGTTCTATAAATGTATTTGAAGAGACCTCAACTGAGGAGACGTACGTAAGGTACGTAAGAGAAATTTTACCAAATCTGAGACACTCGTCCCCCCATAATAAGCTGTCATACCCTGAACTAATTTTCTAACAAAAGTATGTACGAAAACGAAGGACTTTAATTCACATTATTTCAACTTATCTCTTAAGTACGAACAAAATTGACTCCCCCACCCCTAAATTCATACGCTTTTCTTTTGACCCCTCCCTTCCCCTCGCTATCGTACGTACTTTAGGTAGGTGGCCGAGGCCTTAGCTAAACATGTAACAGAATTAATGTATTGACTCATATACTAATAGAAAGGCACTTAAAACTGAAAACTTTAATAGTTAGTTCATCTAATCTCAGATCTGAGCCATTGATCACGTGTTCCATAAATTGATGATTTTGTCCCAATTCTAGCGATTATTTTTGGAATATTTGATAATCTTTGACTGAAATCAAATGAATTGCTTACGAGATTCCACTCTTGCATTGTATGCAATTCCTTTCCATTCAGGTCTATCGGGTGAACACATTTGGCACAAGACTTTCTCTGGTCGTTGAGACAGGCGTTCGTGTAGGCCACAGACGACTGGACCCACTCCATCAGTGGCAATATGTGACATCTGAAGCACGACCAGGGATTCGAGTCCAGGTATATGACAGTCAGAGACGTCAGACTACTTAATGTCTCTAACATAGACTCAGAGACGCCATACATTAGGTTTGAGGACAAGTCCAATGATTCCAAGCGTTTTAAACCCTCGAACAGTTTTGCACTGATATTCACAAACTTATTACCACTCAAATCAATCGATGAAAGGCTCTCTCTTTGGTTCAGAAATACATTATTCGGAAGACTGTCCTCTAAGTTCATTGAACTTAAAGATAGTTTGCGGATTGCCTTCAGAGGTCGGACTAAATTGGTGACACTTGTGGATGAGTCGGTAAGGTCGAAATTCTTCTCTGCGTTCAAATATATAAGAGTTGTCGACAGCGGATCCATTAAATCGCTTTGAAATGAACTAAACTTATTTTGAGAAATGTCCAGCTCTTTGACCGTTGAGTTACATAACGCACAGGACTTGAACGACACAATTTGGTTGTGCGATAGATCCAATTTAATGAGTCGCAGACCACTGAATGAGTGTTCCTCGATAACTGTCAGACGATTTCCCTCTAAGTATAGATTTTTAAGTTTCTTCAGATATTTGAATTCGAAGGAAACGATAGTTTCGAAGCGATTATCTCTTAAATCGAGTTCTTCTAAGTTTGGCAAACTTTGGTATATAAGTGAATGCAGTTTCGACAGTTGACAGCCCATTAAGTAGAGCTGCCGGAGTGGGCGCAAGTCCTTGAAGTCTTCCGGTTCAATCTCTAGTAATGGGTTACCGCTCAGGTCGAGAAACTCGAGCCGTTCCAATCGGTAGAAAAGTCGGGGAACTAATTTGGTTAATCTATTCCGGGCTAAACTCAGTCGAGTCAGGTTTGGCAGCAGACGGAATGGGGCTGACGGAGAACCTGTTGTTGTTTTTTGAAAATAATTTATTCAATAACTGACAGTAAATCGATTTATTGATCGGCAATACCTTCGAGACTGTTATCACTTAAGTTAAGTGTCTGTAAATTACTCAAACCATTGAAGTCTGAGTCGCGAAGTATTGTTATGTTATTGAAGCTCAAGTCTAGTAATTGTAGTTTCCTGCCTGGCCAAAAGGATGAGTCGCCGATTGCCGGCACATTACTGTGTGTTATATAGATTTGTAGCAATGATTTGAATTCCATGAATATTCGTCCGATATTCACCTGATTCGACCGATTAGGCGGTGCCGTGAAGTTGAGTATCTGTTAATTTAAGGCAATATTCATTGACTCGACAGCTCTTTTGTTGTCTATCTCTATATAAATCATTAGACTAATGATTCTACTCTTAATCAGTTAAAGTTTAGTTTAATAATTAAATAAAGTCTGCAAACAATAAATTCTTATGACTCAACAATTCTGATGATTTGTTTAAGAAATTATTATCTATTTTTTACTTTCACAAAATTAATTCAAAATCATTAGATTCGATAGATAGTTTTTGTTATTTTATGCTAGTTTAGAACATTATGCTTATATTGTAAGCCAGACGTTCTGGTCATTACTTTCAATCGACAAAACAATTGAATTGAAAATCTCTTAATTCGTTTCCTTAATTGAGAAGTAATTGAAAAGCTTTTTGCGAAAAGCTGTTGAAAGATAAAAAAGAGTTTTGGAAGAAACCCGTAATTTAATCAAATGTTTTATTTGTTTACATTAAGTTCCTCTCAAACGATTCCAATGAAATATATTTACATTAGATTTTTCATTGATATATAAATTAAGCGAAACATTGCATTAGGAAAACATTCGTTTGACACCAGATTAATGTCTGTCGGCTTTTAACAGAACTAATAGTTTTCAAGTTTAACGAATCAATGTTTTCAAACAACGTCTTCAGACGCTTCCAATAAAAAGGAATTTTCTGAATCCGTGTTTGAAGTGATAAATATCTAATAAAAGATTTATTCAGTTCTTTTCCGCGACTCAAAACATTTTATTAACTTGTTCTCAGATTCTTTATTATTTTATCTCGGATTCTAATCTTGAGAAGTTCACAACTCTTTTATTAGAATAGAATCGAGCTCTTCAAATGCCCTGAGCACCTTCAAATACCCCTACTTCATTTAAGAGCAGTCTGTTCTGCATTCATGTTATTTAATAATCTTTTAGTGTTTGAGTTCTTTTATGGCAAACCATTGTCAACATTGAATAAGAGCTGACATTCATTTTTTTAAAGATTTCCCCTTAAAAGCATCAATGAGTGCTATTATTTTGATGCTGTTATCTGCATGATCATTTTTATTTTTCCATAATCGCAGAAATTTAAAGATAATTGAAAGGTGATGGACCTAACTATGCTTCATCTAGTATAAAAGAGTGAGCGGCCAACCCTTCTCAGAGGCAGTCTATTATGCATTTAATCGAATTAAGGTCTTATGAAATATGGATCTAATGCTAAGATCTTTGAATTGAAGCACAGAATGGGCTTTAAAGATGATTTTAAACTTGAATTTCAACAATTTTGTCGTGAAAACAGTTCTGAAAGAAATCAGATAAAAATCTTTTGGCGAAAAAAACTCGTTTAAAAATAATTTTATTCTCAATTTTGTTCATAAAATTTGATTTTTTTGGCCGATTTATTAAGTCTTTTTCTTCTATTGAGTTATCAAGCTAGTTAATCGCATTATCGAGTCTTTTAATTATATAGTTTAGATGAAAATTTTGATGTTAAGGGAAGGGAGTGCTGTGTGGGAGGAATCAATTAATCTTACTTTCAATTGAGTCGAGTCCTAATTCTTGGCATTCATTTGGAAAAATTGGCTCATATTTTAAAAGTTAAATATTAAATGATATTTAATATTTGCTTTTTCCCATTGAAATGATAGAAATGTTTGAATTAATAGAATTGTTTGGCGTTGTCTACCAAACCCAATATTCGAGCAAACAATCAAGGTAAATTATATGTTTGCTATTAAAACAAACATTTGGATCTCCTCCTTAATCTATGGAATAGGAATATTAAAAAAAAGTAAAAATATTCTCAAAACTATTGCTATGAGTATTGCATTCGGTTTTTGTGACCAATTATTTTCATTATTAATGTGTTTACTCTGAAAAAGAGCCACAAAACTATAGTGAACTCCGAGAGACGCAACTCATTAAGTATTGTTATAATTGGTTGCCGACAGTTCTGACGAGAAATTTATTAGTTTTGTCACAAAGAATTCATGTCAAATGCGATCCGGACTCCGAGTGAAACATATTTTTCACGAAACAGTTAACCAGAATTACGATATGATGTGCGACTTGTGTTCACAAGTCTTTCGCAATAATTTGATAACAAAATATTTAATTCTTAGTTACAGTTAATTAGTGGTGAAAACGCTTTTTGCCTAAAAATGATCTCAAGAGAGACATCTATTTTATATAGGGGTAGCCAGGGTCAAAACCTACCAAATTTGGGTTTGAACATATTTTTTTTTATTAAATAATTTCCTGAAATTATAATCAATGGATAAATTATATCTGAGAATGAAATACCAACCCTTTAAAAATCGATGAGAATTCCAACAAATGATTGACTGATTGAGATCTAGCATTTCACTAAAATTACCAACCATAATTAAAATTTTTTGTAGAGTATAAATGAAAGCTCTAGGCTTTATTTGTCATTTTGAGCAACTTTTTTGCTTAAGAGTCAAATAAATTCCCCCTAGATAATTAGTAATTTTATAGATATTAGCGGCAGTGTTACCCTCTTGGGCAGCCCAGTCCTCATAAGTGCATCAGAAGTTGATTAAAAAAAGGTAATTCATAGCCTCTGAAAACACATGTAATCATAAGCAGAGGTTTTAATAGATTCTCACGTTTTGTGAGTTCACAGAAACTTATTCACGTTTTGAGTCGTCGACAGAAAAGTTTTATTCTTTTAGTGTTTCAATGAATAAAAATCTAATCAATTTATTAATATCTAATATTTCAATCAATAGACTATTTTCTATTAATCATTTGTTTGATTTTTCCAATTCTTGAGTGAGTTCTGATCATTAAAATATCCAGAAATCAATTATTGATTTTTTTTAATCAAAAAAACAATATTTTTGATATTAAACAGAAAGAAAATTAACGACTCTTTGCTGACGAGAAAATTATAGATAAAGAATAAAAGGATAAATTAAATGAATTCATATTTGAGTTTCTTATCTGAGAAGAAATCAAATTCACTGATAATTATTAGTTTGGATAACAAGTTATTGATTTCATAATAATTATAAGTTTTCATCTTTTGTTGGCTCTTACCTCTGCATTGGTATCCATTTGACGGGTTGGTATATCATACCTGTCCCCTTCATCGCAAATGACTTGCTTTCTGCCCAACTGATCGACATCGCACTTACGGCAGGGACACTTTGCGGTCCATATGGCGCCCGCCTTCACCGGTATTCGGCTCTCGGTATTGACAATGATTGTGGCCAACAGTAAGTAATAGAGAAAGAGAATACTTCTGTCGACTCTGAGCCAAACCATCACTTATTTTATCTCAATTTTCTTCGGATCGAAATCTATTCGACAGAGAAAAGCAATTTTTTTGCATTCTTTGAGGTTTTGCACGACTTTTGTTTGGTTAGTAGTGTTTGAGCTTTGCTTCAGGTCTAACACAAAGTCTTAGGACTTCATTCAGGCTTTTCATTTCTAACCAGGGTTTGGGGGTTTCAGCCCTAAAAGGTGTGTCGATCAGTATATTGGGTGTGACTTTTGTCATAAGCTATCAATGCATTAATAATGGATAAAAGAGGATTATACTATGAGGACACACCCTTTGCGCCGTTCGGCAATACTTAACTTCACGTAAGAATATTTGTTTACATGAATTGAAGACCAAACGAACTAATCTGTTGAGAGTTTCCCCCCTTTTATATAACAGCTCTCGCAATAAGAACCCGATATTAAGAGAAACTGATTCAACATTTCTTTCACTCGTTTTCTCGCTCTTCAAATAAGTTTCAATTATTTATTTATTTTCTTTTTACTCAATGAAACTTTTTTTAGGCACCGAAATGTCGATTCTTTGCGCTCTTTCTTATTGCGAATTGAGTTTAATTTTTGTGATATTGTCAGATAAAGTGCACTGATTTTATCCGTCATCTCTTTTGAAATGTTCCCGCTTTTTATTGACACAAAAGAGAGCACTTTGGAACGGAACGACTTTGGGGTGAAATCATTGAGCGGTCCTCTTATAAGCCCAGGAGTAGATCCGTATTGTTAGTCAAACGCAGTTCATTTTGTGTCTTTTTTCAGGAATGAACAAGGGGGAGGTTAGCTAAAACTGATCTGAGCTAAAATGTTCAATTTGCTGTTCTGTAAGATTAAAAAATGTTCTTCCGTACATTTAGCCCTACACAACAGATCCCCCTACCTAGCAACCTTGCGCATCATTGATCTCTTTTCTACTTTTTCCTGCTTTGGAAATGAAATCTAGTTTTTTAGGACAAAATATTTTTGAATTCACCAAAACTTTTTTCAATTTGATTGTAAATGGAATCTAAATGTATTGAAATCAGCTGAAAGCTGGTCGCGCCCTCGTATCTGATTCAAAAGTGAAGGGCTGGCCATCGGTTGTGAAGAATATCGATTGAAAACAGCGCTAACCTTGAGTTTGGTTTCTGCTCTGAGGAACTCCCGATTTCTGAATACTTCTCAATACTATAAACTATTTGAAACGTTATATAAACAGACAACTGATTTGTTTTGTCTTTTCATTCAGATTTCACTCATCGAGAAGTAGGGAACAGATGTGTCAAAGACTCCTTTATTTTTAGAAATTGTCAGTAGAGATGATTTAAGGAATGTCTGGTAACTTACTCTCCACACATTTCCTTGTCCTGCAGTTTGTTGGAAAGTACAGACATTTCAATAAATTATAATTAATAAAAAACCAGTCAAGATAGATTTATTCCAGTGTTATTGCAATTGTAATAGATAGTGTTCTTGATAAGAGCCATTCAGTAATCATTAATTACACCAATAAGTTGACACAAAGTTTTATTTAAATCAAAAGACCGCTAATTCTAGACTGAAATGTTAAAAAAATCTATAAAAATGACAAAATATAAGTCAAATAATAAGTCTAAACGAGAATTGAATTCAAACAATATTTACAAAATATATTCAATTTTCGTCCAACAATTTGACGACAGCACCGAATAATTTGGTTCGAGAACTGATAACTGGAGATCTTTATGAAAGATACGACAAACTAATGTTGGATTCAATAATTGGAAGTATGTCTGACGCCCACTACTGTCCGCGTCAAATGTGTGGAAATCTAGTAATGGCTGAACCGGACTCATCATTAGCCCACTGTAACTCCTGTGGCCACGCCTTCTGCAAGAACTGTAAGCAGACTTACCATGGCTTCGATCCCTGCAATATGTTTAGAGACCCACAACAGCGCAAAGAAATTTTGGACAAATACCAGAACTCAGACGGTTTGTGACCAACACTTCACTTATAATGATTTCCATTAATTTTCATTTTTATCTTCGATTACAGCCACAGAAAAGGCAGAACTCGAGAAGATTTATGGGAGAAAGCAATTGGCCTCAGCAGTGGAAGAGGCGGCCACCGAAAAGTGGTTGGAAGACATGTCCAAACGGTGTCCGCATTGCAAAGCTTCCATCGAGAAGATGGACGGCTGCAATAAGATGGCCTGTTGGCGATGCAATACATTCTTCTGTTGGCTGTGCCTTCAACAACTACCTCTCATTCAGCCCTACAGCCATTTCAATAATCCTGACTCCAAATGCTTTAATCAACTGTTCCGTGGCGTCCAATTCGATGCCGAAGAGATGTTCGAGGACGATTTTGGATGAATTTATACAAATTGTTCTTCTCGTAAATCATTTGTATATTGTTTATAGTTTTTCTTAAAAATCTAACCAAAAATAAAATCAAACAAAAGTTTGAATTAGACTTTTCTGTACTTATTTTTTACCCCGAATTCTATCTTTGAGTGGAAATCATTTTTAAAATCAAAGGTTTGAAATGACCTAACCTGTGCCTCAAACCCCTGTGACGTTTTAAAATGTCTGTGACGCTATAAAACGCCTCTGACGTCACAGGTGTTTTATAACGTCATAAGCGTTTTTAAAGGGGACAGGCGTTTAAAACGCCTCTGACGTCACCGGCTTTTATGACGTCACCGGCTTTTATGACGTCACCGGCTTTTATGACGTCACCGGCTTTTATGACGTCACCGGCTTTTATGACG
>JAQIWP010001440.1:0-15065 GCA_034695525.1 Euzetes globulus
AATTTCAGACAACGATCTAGGTACTTCAGCATGCTCATACGCCGATAAAAATTAGCCTATCCTCTTTAAAAATAGATACTTGACATATCTGCGGCGGTTAAATCCTCCTATCTGAGTTCCCCTTGAGAGTATTTCCTATTTAGATTTTATTCTTGATTAATTATTCTGATTTGAGTTGGCATTTGTAATCCATTGATGAATAGATGAATATTCAATATTAGTACATGAGCAAACCTTAATTAATTGACAAATTAGTTATGTTAAGTCAAAAAATTCATACTTGACTAGTTAAGTTTTATTTCGAATAAATATTTTTAGTTTTCTATTCAGTTCTTAAACTTTAATTCACTTTTATTTGAATTTCTTTTTTTAATAAAGTAATCGAAAGTTTAATTAAATATTTAAACAAAAACTTAATAATGAATTTCAAAACTCAATTCATAACAAATTGTTTGGAGTCTGTTGGCCGCCATTGCTATTGAATCTAGCTAATTCTTGAATCGGGTGCAGTCTCGAAGTTTGACACACCGTCCATCTGACCTGCTAAGTCTGATATAGCCCGGGTTGCACAAGCAGCCAGGCTCGCATTGACGTGTGCAGGCTTTTACCCCTCTTCTGTCCTGGCAGTTGGCCTGGCAGTGGGCCGAACAGGGTGTCCATCGTCCAGATCTGCCGCATCCTTCAACATTTAATTAATACAATTACAAGAACCTTAGACAAAAACTCACCCTGGGCACAAGCTGTGCCAATAATAAGTACGGCGAAAACAAGGAAGATTACAAGCGATTTCATATTCACTTAGATAAACTTGTTCAGTTTAGATGAATAATTGCCTACAAAATAATCAAAAGCTATTTTTATACGTTATGTAAGGATTGCGCGGAAAGAGAAAACGTATCCGTCTTATTATGATCATGTACAATCATTATTATCATAATTGTATTTATGACAGCAATTATCTCTTTTCCTCTTAATGTAAGTGTATTTTAAAGTTTCAAAACACTTTTGAGAGCCTTTTGTTGTTTTCTATTTTCCGACAATTCTCTGGAAATCTACAAAAAACATCAAAAAAAAAGTTATTTATATAATATTTTCTTAGAATTATTGAGTAATTCACTTATTCAACATTACCACCAGGGGGTTACACAAGGCTGCCAGTAGCTTGACATTATTTCTTTCTCAATTTATTCACAATAATAATTTATAAGTGGAGTAAAAGTTTTGCACGTAAATAAGCTGCGCTGTTCAATTAAATAATTTACAATCAGTATGAATTTGTGTCCATTGCGCAAATCACATGGTATTTTGTTTACGTACCAAAGTATTGCTTTGATTATAATTGACTAGATTCAATTTCCGATTAAAATTTCCATTCAAAACGTGAATGAAATAAATGTACTGGCATTAAAAAAATATTGTCAATACTCTGAGCTGGAATGAAACATAAAATTAGGTACAGTCAGGTCTGTATAATTTTACATTGTCCTGACCATGATTTTTAAATGTAACCCCGATGATTTTTCAAATTAGTGTGAAAATGAAAAGTTTTTTAAATTTCATGGTATTTTAAATGATTATATTAGTTTAGCAATCCCGTTTGAAATTATTCACACCTAGATTTATTTTAATAATTTGTAAACTTCTAATAAACTTTGATTGATTGGAAACCTTGATTAGAAAATCAAGAACTTATCCTGATAGTTTTAAGTTTCAGTCATTTATTTCAAGTGAAAAAAAATTGTTAACAAAATGGTGCGGCTGAAATCAGTGACTATTTTTTACAACTGGTCATAGACTGCAAAATGCGAGTGAAATCACTCTGCACTTGGTATTGAACAAGGTAACAGTATTTACGGAAACTTGTCTACCATTATATTGATAAATTACAAGATACTAAATTTTTTAATATTAAAAATAGACATTTTATTTCAAATATTATTTTTTCAAATTCGCCTTTAATTCAATTGATTTAAAATTTAATTCATAAACTAATCTATCACTTATTGAATGTCATGTCTTTTGGAAAGTGAGCGCCTAATTGCTGGATGACTTCTTGGGCGCAATAAATACCACTCTCTATACAGATGTCTAATGACTTATTCTGAACCATTTGGGCAAAATAGCCGCCGACAAAGGCGTCGCCGGCGCCTATGGTGTCCACAATTTTGCTCTGGTCAATTAGCTTAACCGGGAACTCTTTAACTTGGGCACTGGTCGTGAACGCAACTAGAATATGATCCTTTCCCTGAGTTAGGACTACCGTTCGGCCGGTCTTTCGTTTACAGTCCATATTAGCGATTAGTTTCGCAATTGTTTTCATGTCTTTCGTCTGGAATCAACAATAATCAAGCTATTAATTAATAAACTTGTTAACTATTTCAAGACATTTCAACAGACCTGCCATCCATTGAGCTGAGCGAAGGCCTCGGCCTCCGTTTCATTACCGAAGAGGAGATCGACATAAGGCATGACTTCTAACAGAGGTTTAGAAAACACTTGACTAATATAAGGCGCCGACAGATTGATGCTCAACATTTTTCCCTCGGTACTATTGGCATGTTTGCCCAGGTAGAGGGCAGCCTCCGGGCTGACTACTAGATGAAAACCGGACACGTAGAAAAACTTTGCCTTTTCCACATATTGCCTGTTTTGCTCTAGGTGGGATAACCGAAACTTTTGTGAAGCACCTAAATAGGCGACCAGGGACCTGCAGGTGTTATTGTGCGATATGAGACAGGCACAGGTGCCGGTAGGCGTCTCCTTGTCGACCATATATACTGCGTTAAGACCGGTGTCCTTTGAGTTGTTGGCCATTAAACGGCCGAAATCGTCGTCACCGATGGCGCCCATAAATGTCATGCAATTGGCCTTTTTCAACATCCATTGGGCCGCCCTAAGTGTGTTCTGGACAGAGCCGCCGGCAATATATCTGCACTTGTAGTTAGCGGTCATGTCTTTGTAGAGATCGTTGTGACGGCTCTCGTCGGCCAGAATGGCGTCATTTGCCTTAAGACCGTACTTGTCGAGGAAGTCCTGTTCAACATTGCATGTGATGTCAAGCAATGGGTTTCCTAATCCTAAGAGAATTCCTTCACTGAAATGAATCACAAGAATCAAAATGCGGTAAAAACAGTAATTTAAAAGTAATGTTGAAATTTCGCAAATTATTTCTAATTTTCCCGGCTATTTATTTTAACAAATTTTCCACAAGGCAATAAAAGGTTTCTAGTAAGTTTTGATAGCAAAATGATTCTGGTATTTACCTGACTTCAGTCATAATTGATGTATTTTTCCAATTTCACAATTATTACACAAAATTCAAAGTTATTTTGATTTTGATTCAAATCCAAGTCTTTTGGTTACAACATAGACGTGAAAAGAGTGACTTCCCTTCGGTACCAGGCGCTGACGTAACCAGTAATCCAGTAAACTTTGATATTGAAAAGTTAGACGGTTAAAAAACGATTTTGTTATCAATGTTGAGGCAAACCTTCAAATAAAAATGAAAAGGAGTACTGAAAAATATACTATTAAGGCATTTATCGCTAACTTTCGTAACACTGGGTTTGTCTTTAATTACTGTAATCTTCACTTCTGTGACGTTTTCAAGGCTTTACAGTCTCTTATCTGCAAAAAAATCCGCAGAAATTTTTCTATTCAATTGACTTTATTTAGAAATAGCCAAGATGGATTCCTAATTAGGAGGATTAATTTCGAACTTTTTTTTAACTTTTAACAGTTTTTAGCCTAAATTCAGTTTAAAATTGATTAAACCCAGGATAAACTATCTAAAAAAATATGCCGTACATGTTGCCGAAACGACAAAAATCATTGTGAGCTTTAGTAGCACTTAGTAGTACATACCCCTTGGCTATCACTGCTGCAGAGCTCTTTCACCAGAGAAGTTGAAAAACAAATGTTGAAGAAAAATGAATTCACTTACAAATAACACAATTTTGTGAAACAAAAATGATATTTTCAATCAATATTCTCTTGTTTTGAGGAAATTTCAAACAAATATTACCTTTTCCTTATTCAATGTCATTTTTTCCAAGGTTATAATGTTTCCTGTCTTCGAACAACTAATTAATTTTCATACAAAATTATATTGATTGCAATCTGGGTTTATTTAAATTTATTTGTCGTCTGAGCTAGCTTTAATATATGATAATGTCTTAAATAATTTACAAGGTGAATTATACATATTTTAAAGTGAGTCTGAAATGCCTAAAATAGCTGGAAATGGAGTTTTGTATCTTGGTCTTTGTTTGCTGGCTCTGGTTGTTTGCTTGCTCAGCTTAGCGCAGCTTTTGTTATCATGGTCGACGCAATGAAATATGATGTTCAGGGGGTCGATAATCGAGCGCTGCATATAATTGTCGAACCCAACTATGCTTTCCTTGGAGCAGACCTTTTGGCCCAGACTTCGGTACACATCGAGCGAACACTTTTTCCACTCCGAAATCGAACTAGATCATTTCAATGACTTTTAGTTAACAAAAAAATAGCTTGAACAATATTCGCTGAAAAACATACCAGCAAAATTGAGGCACTTTGTCTGTTAATGTAACATTTTTGATCGGGGTAATTTTGCCGATCCAGTCTGTCCAGCACTTGGCAGTGGCCACTTTGCCCTTATTGCCACACTTACCTCTTTTCAAGAACCTGTTCATCTCATCGGTGCTCTTGCATGATAGCTTAATATTATTATACTCCAGGGCATGAATTGTGAACTTCATTAATGATTTCGAAATGCCGCGGTAGCACTGCTTTTTGAAAAATTTAGCATGCTCAGATGCCTCATACATTTGTCTGGTAATTGAAACTTTTTGATACTTGGTAATTATGAATTAATAAAAAGTCCTTACTTGCAGAACAGGTGCTTTTGCTCCGTATTTTCTGGCCATTTAGCCTTGGCATCACCTAACATTTTAGTTAGGTCCTTCATTTTCTGATCCAGATTACTTTTCAAACAACAAAGTGTCTTGGTAAAGCATTTTTATTTAAACTGAGACAAACATTACCTTAATTTGCAACTATTTTTACATAAATACTGGTGTGAAAATGCGCTGAGAATAAGCATGATTAAAATAATCATAGCTGTTTGAGTTAATAATAAATAATACTTTGGTCGGTGATGTCTAGACTCTGAATGAGTTGTGAATTATAATAACTGATCGGTGTATTAGTCCGTCGGCTAATTGGATCAATTATCAATCAGAAATTGTGTAAGAAACAGGTTTTTCAGAGCACTTTCCCAGAAATTCTGGGAAATAAGTATGTTTACAGACTTTTAGAGCTCTTTTCCAATAAAAAAATGCTCATAACTCATAAAGTGATAGGAATGTGCCTAATTAATTTTCTCGTCTTCAAGGTATTTCGTAATTGCCTGCCAAAACCTTTTTTAACATGAAGATGATTTAATGAAGTGGCTATGGTTTGTTTGGATTTTAATCAGAGGTCACCAAGGGGCCAACGTATTAGGCCAATGAACATGCAAAGAATAAAATCTAACCACCTTTTTGTTAATTTTTGTAATGCATTTCTTCATAGAAAACTTTAAGACTGAAGCATATAATGATAGAGCAGTCATTGCTATGAGTCAATAGTCTTACAGAAAATCCTTCCCCCTTTGTACACCCCTGATCAATACTTATATGATATCTGTTTTCCCTCAAATGACTTACTCCTTTGACAATAAAAATTGATAATTCTGGTCCTAAACATTCTTGTTTGTCGATAAAAGTTAATCTAATCGATTCTAATTGTATAAGAGTCTCAAAAAAATCGCTAGAAGATTTTGAACAGCTCAAGATATTTCCATTCTGTAAAAAGCATATGTAAAACCCACATCCTAAATATTTTATACAACAAGATATTATTTCTAATTCTATAAGCTATTCATCGTGAAACTTTTTTAAAGCACCTACCAAAGCACCTAAAAAAGAGTGATCACTGATCACATTTTCAGGGAAATTACCTAGAATATTAAGAAATGTTCAAAATTTCATTAAAAAACTGACAAAAATTACAAATGACAAGTCGACCTCCTCGTGGTGTGTCTTGTTTAATATTAGCAGACCTAAACAGGTTTATTAGTTACTCTTGCTTACAAATTTCATGGAAACTTCCAAAAAATTTTACTTGTTACCTTTTAGAAATAAAAGATTGCCGATCAATAAAATAAATCATTGATTTGTATTAATCTTAGCTGGAACATTTTTTTGGGGAATGACCAAAGACTAATTTTATTAAATCGGGATAAACTGTATTCTTAATAGTAAAGTCTGGTTGTGGGCAGTGGCCGATCCTTATGTGACCACCTTTTGTTGTGCAGAAAATGATTTGAGCGAAAACAGGTATAATTAAGTATTGACGGACTTTCACTCATAACTAGGGTTGCCAGATGTCCTTGATTTTGAGTAAAGTTTATCAACCAGAGCTGGTTCGAAATAGGACACAGATTGATTTTATTCAAATTGGCCTGGAAATGTCCTGAATTTTTGTCTACAATTTTTAAATAGCTTTGGGTTACTATCTCTTTTCCTTGAAAACCTACTCATGGCTCTCTCTCTCTCTCATTATGTTCTTTAGTGTAATGTTTTCAATGAACTAATGCAATGCTAACTTGATAAAAAAGTAGTCAGATTATATTATTAGAGTGGCCGATGAAAGTTATACTATCCTATTCTATTTTTACATAAGGATCAGCCACTATTCAAACAGATTTTACTATCTAGCACTTTTTTTCAAATACAATTGTCAATTAAACTTGTCAATTTAAATAACAATCAAAAAATCGTTCACATAATACACAGTTTATGTTTTTTATTCCTTTTAATATTGCTTCAAGGAATTTTTAGTTTTTCAATTAAAAACAGAATATTTCAATAAAAAAATAATGAAAAAACATTACCAACTTTGATAAAGGATGATAATAGGGCCGTCCCATTAGACTCAAGACGATTGCTATCATCTTTTTTATTCGGTTCAAAATAACTCCAAGGACATTTCAATTATTAATTAAATCAAAGTATTAAATAAATATAATACAAACAAGCTTGAAAATGCTCTTATAAACTTTCAAAAAGACTGATAATAGCGGGAAAAGGTGTTCCATATTTGACAGTAACTGTTGAATACTTGGCGAAGAAGTCATTAAATTTATTACATTTGTCCGAATCGTCATATTCTGAGCAGAATATGTTCAACGGATCGATCATTGATTTGTATAAGTATTGGTCGATATACTCGATGTGATCAGTGGTACAGACGGACGTTCCCATGTCTTCGTACGTCTTTATAAAACAGTCCTTCCATCTCATTAGTGAACTAATTTAAAAATATAAAATGTTCTCATCAGAGGTGTATAAGGGGATTTCTTGAAATAAGTTTAAAAATTAGCCTAACAGGTTATATTATCATGCGTAAAAAAATTGCCTACGCGCGAAGGGATGGGCATATTTTATTCATGGCCTTCAAAAAATAGTCTGTTTGTTTATTTATTTTTAAAAATTTAGCCTTGCAATTTGAATAACTTGTGGAATAATTTGTCTTAATTTAGCTAATTAACACTTTAAATTTACAGAAATACGGTTATTTAAGAACAAAATGGCAGGTTTTCCTTCCGTCATTTTGAAAATATCCCCTTGGTTTGATTTTAAAAATCAGTCATTATATCCTTACTTAAATCCTTTTAGGGTTACAGATTTTACACTACCCTGGTTTATGTTTTCATTGATAAATTTGATTCTAATTACAACTAGGTTCAATAAATATTTTCATTGAACTTCCTAGTTCGATAAATATAATAATTTGATTTAAGAAACATTTTCTTCTAATTGAACTAAAAAGTAAAACTCACCAGCACAAAAGTGGTATTTTGTCCTTGTTATTTGTAGCATTGCTGGCGCTGGTCATTGAGCTGATCATTTTTGTCCAGCACTTGGAAGCAGTCTTTCTGCCCTTATTTATACATTTTCCGGAATCAATGAGCTTTCTCCTTTCAAGTTTTTCATTTTTGCCCTGGCAATACAATTTGACGTTCATCTTCTCCGTGGAATGTGCCGTTACCGAGAGTATTGTCTTAGACTCTCCTTTCGCACATTTCTTGATGAAACTTCGAAGTTCAGCCAAATGCTTTGGATATGTTCTTGGGTAGATAGTTAAATTTATCTCTCCAGTTTCTTTGGCAACTTTAATTAACTTATTTACCTGCACATCTCATCAATATCTTGATCATTTTCTGGCCAGATCACATCTCTACTTAACGTTGTAGTCGGTTTCATCTTGGAATCTAATTGACTAGTGATTGCCATGAAAAGAAAAATCATTTTCAACTTACCCTTCAATCTAACTTTTTTAACCTACCTCATTCGACAACCTTTTGCCAGTTGAGCATAGCTTTTTGACACCCAGATAAGAAAAATTAACGAAACTATCTTGCCACTTGTAGTCATTTTTATTCTCGATGATTGTTCTTTGAGAGCAGAACTCAAATAAAGTCTTATTATTAATATTAAAGCAATGAATAATAAACCGGTTCCTATTTATGCTTTTTTCCAGTGACTTTTTTGAACCCAGAGCTTGGAAGCAATATTTCTGCTATAAATGATTAGCTAATGTACATGTACAACTAATGTAATTGATGCATTATGGCTACTTTATTTGAGTACTGCATATTGTGAACCAAGCATGACAATTTTATTTCGTTAATGTTTTGGAATTTCGATAAAAACATTTTTTTTTTGCAATCTGATTGTTGGCCTCTCACTCTTAAACAGATATAATATTAAAAACGGGGTTCGAGTGTGCTCAGAGAAAACACGTGACTGGAATGTGGTAGCTATAAAGTCAATAAAAGTTAATTGCTTGCAGCAAGCTCTTCTGTACTTAAGCTTGCCAGATTCTGATACTACAAAAAACATTCCATTTTAGACAAAGGTGTTTAACAAATAAATCAGTGATTTGTTTTAAGCTTAGCTAGAACTTTTTTGGAAACGACTAAACACTAATTCTATTAAATCAGGATAAACTGTATTCTTAGCACTTTTTTGCAAATATAATTATTAATTAAACTTGCCAATTTAAATAACAATCAAAAATCGTACACAATACTCAAGACTTAGAAATCTATTATGTATTCCTTTCAAGATTGCTTCAAGCTATTTTTAGTTTTTAAAATTAAAAAACAAAGATTACAAAAAAAATCTAACTTTTAAAAAGGCGGATAATAGGGGCGTCTCATTTGACTCAAGACGACGGCTATCATCTTTTTTATTCAGTTTTTTTCAAAATAACTCCAAGAACATTTCAATAATTAATTAAATCAAAGTATTTTAAATAAATATAATACAAACAATCTTGAAAATGCTCTTATAAACTTTCAAAAAGACTGATGATAGCGGGAAAAGGTGTTCCATATTTGACAGTAACTGTTGAATACTTGGCGAAGAAGTCATTAAATTTATTACATTTGTCCGAATCGTCATATTCTGAGCAGAATATGTTCAACGGATCGATCATTGATTTGTATAAGTATTGGTCGATATACTCGATGTGATCAGTGGTACAGACGGACGTTCCCATGTCTTCGTACGTCTTTATAAAACAGTCCTTCCATCTCATTAGTGAACTAATTTAAAAATATAAAATGTTCTCATCAGAGGTGTATAAGGGGATTTCTTGAAATAAGTTTAAAAATTAGCCTAACAGGTTATATTATCATGCGTAAAAAAATTGCCTACGCGCGAAGGGATGGGCATATTTTATTCATGGCCTTCAAAAAATAGTCTGTTTGTTTATTTATTTTTAAAAATTTAGCCTTGCAATTTGAATAACTTGTGGAATAATTTGTCTTAATTTAGCTAATTAACACTTTAAATTTACAGAAATACGGTTATTTAAGAACAAAATGGCAGGTTTTCCTTCCGTCATTTTGAAAATATCCCCTTGGTTTGATTTTAAAAATCAGTCATTATATCCTTACTTAAATCCTTTTAGGGTTACAGATTTTACACTACCCTGGTTTATGTTTTCATTGATAAATTTGATTCTAATTACAACTAGGTTCAATAAATATTTTCATTGAACTTCCTAGTTCGATAAATATAATAATTTGATTTAAGAAACATTTTCTTCTAATTGAACTAAAAAGTAAAACTCACCAGCACAAAAGTGGTATTTTGTCCTTGTTATTTGTAGCATTGCTGGCGCTGGTCATTGAGCTGATCATTTTTGTCCAGCACTTGGAGGCAGTCTTTCTGCCCTTATTTACACATTTTCCGGAATCGATGAGCTTTCTTCTTTCCCTTTTTTCATTTTTGCCCTGGCAATACAATTTTAGTGACATCTTCTCAATCGAATGTGTCGACACCGAGAGTATTGTCTTAGACTCTCCTTTCGCACATTTCTTAATGAAACTTCGAGTTTCAGTCAAATACTTTGGATATGTCCTTGAATAGATTGTTAAATTTATCTCTCCAGTTTCTTTGGCAACTTTAAATAAATTATTTACCTGCACAACTCATCAATATCTTGGTCATTTTCTGGCCAGATCACATCCTTAGTCAACTTTGTAGTCGGCTTCATCTTGGAATCTAATTGACTAGAGATTGCCAGGAAAACAAAAAAAACATTTTCAACTTACCCTTCAAAAATCTTTTTTTAACCTACCTCATTCGACAACCTTTTTCCAGCAGCTGAGCATAGCTGTCTGACACCCAAATAAAAAAAACCAACGAAACTATCTTGTAAATTTTAGACATATTTTATTATCGATGATTGCTCTTTGATAGTAAAAAGTGAAATGAAGTCTTAATATCAATATTTAAATCTATTGATGTGAAAACCGGTTCTTATTTTCTAATAGTAATGACTCTTTTAAACGCTATTTATAAGCTCTGATAATATCAAAAGTTAACTATTTATTTATTTAATTCTTACTATCACTTCGTTGGAGGACTGCATAATTGTGGGCCAAATATCGCAAGAGCACTTCAGAATCTGTTTGACTTCAAGGTATATAATATATGTCATTATCTCTAATATAACATAATTATGGCCACAATTATGTTTAGCTTTTGTTCAGAGCCTCGAAGTTGACATCTATAGTGTCCAACTTTTTAAATATAACTCATAGACATTTAGGCTTTGCCCATGGTGACTTTTGTCTATGTCCAAATCATTTAAAACCCATATTTTATAAAATATTTTTTCATGAGTCAATTATAATTTTTTAAATCCAGCCCAGGTGAATAATCAGAAAGCAAAAAGAATAAAAGTTTATCAAATAAGAATGGTCACCCTAGACGTCAGTTTAATGTTTGAATGAATTATTCAATGAGTTCTTGAGCTTTTGAGTCTTGAATGTAATCTAATAGTCATTGAAAAGCTCTAAAATTCTTAAGTAAACTTCAATTTGATTGAAAAGATTCATTGAATTAATTAAACTTAACTTTATATAATTGCTTTTATCAATAAATGAATTATTGAAAGTTATGGCCAAGGGAACTGTTAGCATATGAATGAAGGGATGGCCAAAGGGGGTATTTTCGGAATACCCCTCTCCTAGGATTTTTTTTTGACTTACTTCCCCCTTCCATCCCCCCGTTGGCCAGTGAACTTAGTAATATCTTATCATGCAAGGACATAATCTGTTTCTTGATTAGTGATTAGTGATATCTACGTGATTTAATAAATAACTTTATCCTTCCTTCAACTAAGTACTGGTACCTTGGCAATCATGTGATTTGCATATTGAAAGAAAAATAAGCTAAACGTCAATGAGTTGTTTGATCACAACCAAAGACTCAGCCTGTCAAACTGCAATCACGTGATATACGACTTTTATTGGGGCAGCGGGACTTTTCAACTAAAAAAGATAACCAAGAAAATATGCAAAATATTTAAAAAAATAACTTGGCAAAAATTATTAATTTAACATTCTAATGCATAAATAAGTGATGAACTAAAGAAATATTTTTGAAAGCCTTTCTTTTTTCTTGTTTAAAATCAACTAGGTCATCTACAACTAGCCTGTAAAGTACTAACAAAAATTATTCAATAAAGTACTGATTTGCAAGGTATTATTCTATTCTATTCGTTCATAAATTGGTCTAGATTAATTCACTCAAGATTTTTTTCACAGAATAATAAAATCCTTGATTTTAAACTCTAATAAATTCTTCAACAAATTAGATATTACATGACACTTATGTGAACAACCTTGCTCATCCTAATTAATCAATTTGAGTGTAGAAAGTCTGTGAAGGATATTCAACTTATTGGACGGTGTTTTCTGATTCAAAATTTAATTTCATTCGTTAAAGTTATCTAAGCATTTGATAATTTATGTTTGATAATCATCAGGCAAACACGACATTGATTTTTCAGTGCCCTTCTCATATAGATATTGGGGATGACCTATGAAAGTATTAAGATAATCATCGTGGAAGGCCATTTAATGATAAATGAAGGACAAGGCGATTATCCATAAATGAATATTACCCTGTATTTTTATTAATTACAACCTCATTGAGTTTGAAATTTTGTAGACATTTCAATGATCTAGTTATTGATATTTTTTTTTAATTAAATTAGATAAAATTGGATTACAATCAAAGAAATTAATTAAGCTATTAATTAAACATGTTTAATCAGTCTTATGATTAGTTTTCAAGAGCATTTAAGAAAAAGAACTTTCAATTACTTTGTATTGAATTCATACTTAGCTTTAAGAAAATATGGAATAAAATCAGAATTAATGTCAAAAGTATCAGACAACTTTATTTTCTTCTCAATTTGATCCTTAACCTGATCAAATTGAATAGCCCATTGGTTCTTGCCAGCCAAAAATGTCTGACAGGAGGGCCTTGACTTGCGTTGACCACTCATTGCCTTCTCGGTAAAATTGATCAAGTTATCATACTGAGCTGACATATCAGGAGGTGGTTCACTGCAAAGTTCAAGTTTAGCATGCTGATATTTTTGTCTTTCGCATTAGCAAGGAACTTACAAATTGATATCGAAATTAAACAGTTCTTGAATCATAACACCAATGCTATAGATGTCGGCCTTCGTGTCGTAGTAACGACTGGTCATCACTTCGGGGGCCATATATCTGATCGTACCTCTCATTTGGGTGTGTGACAGTTCTGGGTGATCGTGCAGAACAGCCATTCCATAGTCACCTATCTTGATAAATTTGCCGTTCGAGTAAGGCTTGATCAGAATATTCTCAGGCTTAATGTCCCGGTGAAGGACTGGCGGTTCTAAAGTATGCAAATAATGCATGCATTCCAAGATCTCGGTGAGCAGTTCCGATGAAACATAATAGGGCAGATCAGTGAGCAACTGCTTGGGCTCGATATTGAAGAAAGGCTTCATCTTCTGGAGGCCTTCCCTTAGAGAAAAGTCGCACAATTCCATCTGAATGTGAAGGACAGCAAAGTCGGTCAGATGTTTGTCTTGTTTCCACTTTGAGGTGATCTTCATCTGTTCGTTCAAGTCGTCCACTGCTTTGTTCAAGAACTCGTCCTGGCCTTTCTCGTCAAACCTTTCCACCCACCAGGTCTTGAACTGAACTAGATGCTCGTGCGGTATGGTCTCCCACACAGTGATCTCTCTTTTCTTCTGATCGAAGTCTTTTAAGTCTAAATCAAATTATGGCGAAGAATAATAAAAGTGCTCATGGTCGAAATAAACTATTTTGATATTGAATAAAAGTGTATCAACTATTTCAATGTTAAAAATAATTAAAAAACAAGGTTATTGAACCAAAATAATGCTGGAAAAAAACTAACAAAGCTCAAATTTTAAGCTAGAATTAGAGAAATAATGATTGATTAAACAAAGAAGGTTAATTTACTTCGGATGATAACTTTCTTAATGGCGTAGTTTTGATTGTCCTTTTTGTTGGTAGCCTTCACAACAATTCCAAACCTGCCCCGGCCAATCGGCGGTGACTCGTCCTTGAATTCTTTGCGTAGCTTACCATTCTCAATTGGAATTCCTGAAAAGTTGCTCGAAGCCATTTTATTTTTTAAATATTTAGCCTAGATGACAAAAAATTTTACAATTTCTTTTAATAATAATACGATTAATGTCATAGAACAGGCTTATTGTCTGCCTTTCATTTATCTCTAAAACTGATTCGGTTGTTGTCTTGGCTTTAATCAAAACTTTATTGTAATTCAGATAAATATACAGAAAAATAATATTTCATTTATTAAATGAAATATTATTTCAAAACAAATGATAATAAATTAAACAAGTTATAAGATTTTTTATCGGAGAACAATTATGTTTTAGAACACATGTAAAACACAGGACTTTATTCGAATAATTCTAAAAAAATTTATCAAGCTGAAGTTATCGTATCTTGATTATAATTGAAAGTCGATTTATTTAAATTTTATTGACAACCATCGGTTTGTGGCTATAACCTGGTCATAATGATTTAGAAATTGTGATCACCTATTACAATTTTTTATGAGCTACACTCGAATGCCAGTATAATGAACAGGACTGGTTTGAATAATTTGTTCATTATAGAGAATGTTCATTATAAATGACATTTTATTCAAAACTGTTAAAAACTGTAATTAGAAAAGGATTGCATTTTAAACATTTATATACCAAATTAACTGTACACTTTACAATGTAAAGTTTACATGAACAGAAACATTAAAACTCTGACACTCATGTCTATAAGTAAGCTAATAATTTTCGTACATTTTGTTTTGTTCAAGCATTTCAATAATTTATTTTACTTTGTGATTTAATTTAAAAAAAACATTTTTGTTTAAACAATTTTTGGTTCTTGTCATTTTGGCCAAAATAAAAAGACTTATGGAAACAGATTCTGTTATTCTATTATTAGTTTAATTTTTATCTTGATATTTTTGTATAAGAAAACGATTCTATTATAAGAGGAAATACTTTTTTAATGGAAACATCTACTTAATATTAAAATATTTTAATCTATTTAAATTTAAAAATTAGATTAGATCATTAGATAATTCATATTTTATGTTAGGATTAATACATTTAATAAGATTAGGCTT
>JAQIWP010001441.1:0-15065 GCA_034695525.1 Euzetes globulus
GAGTTGGAGTATATTCGGCCACTTTTGACGACGAATTCAACCGAATCACCGATACTTGTATTGAGACAAAAGAAATGATCAAAAATATTTACAGACAGTTTTACAAGAAGTTGGCCGTGTGTTGGTCTACCGAACTGAACAATACCTTGCTCGCTTCCTCAAAAATTGGAAACAGCGTTAAGGCTGGAGAGTTTTTAATGGTCCATTTGGCTGTCGGTCAGTCCTTTGTCACCGCTTTTGTTGATGAGTTTCGGGCATCTTTTTCTGCATGTCGAAAAAAAGTTCAAACCATGTTTGACGTACCGCCACACCCGGACAACATACAACATGTCCGGTTACACAATTGTTATCCCTTTTTCCGAAACTATTTCTTCCACAGAGATGTTATACAGACAGCAATACCTTTTCAAACGAATCCGTGGAGGACTTTATTAGGACCCGTCCTAAATCAGTGGGATATGTTGACAGGAGAAGCCCTCAACATTGATATGACAGTTGCAGATCAGATAATTTAAAATAATCTTATTTGTTTTCGATAGTGTTTTCAATAAATATTTTTAGAAACGCTTGTTTGTTGTTTTATCAATTGAAGAGTTATTAAACCGAATTAACAACAGAATAGTGTTTACCAAAGGTTTATATTATTCCCTTAGGAAAAAATTATTTTGGTTAATTATTGAAATGGTGATAACACAATTATACGAATCATTTCAAGTTTCTCTGTTTTTGAAGTGTTAGCAATTGCCAATTGGGGTCGACTTTTTTTTCAGGTTAACTAAATTGCTGGTTGTACCACCAGATAAATTTTGATTTTTTTTAGTGAAATTGTCATTTAACTCAACTTAACAGGTTATTTCTTAACAAATATGCATGATAATGTAAATGTTTAATTCAATTCAATTCATATGATTTTAAAACTCACGAGAAATTTATTTTTTATTCAATTTATCAAATTCTTGAATTTTTAGACAGTTTTTAAAACAAAAATCTTCAGCTGATATCTGCATTAATATCAAACTATAAAGAATGGCTAAACCTTATGTCCCGCCTAACAATGGCACAACTCAAGAATTTCGTGATTTAAATCAGGATAACTGCGTGATAAACCCGAATTTCGATTGTTCACAGGCATTGGCCAGGGCTATGAAAGTGTTCATTATGTCCTATCCTGAGATCCGACCGACTGCTTCTAACCCAGTCCTACAACAGAAGTTCGATGAATATTTGGTTGAAATGCAAGGACTGTATGGCGTCCAACAGCCAGACCTTTCCTTCTTGCAGAGTATCTATGAAGCGGTCGATTCCGAGAAGATTCACATCTGTATTTCTGCCAAAAGGTTTAGAGGGCGGGACCGTATGAGAAGTCCCAGTCTTGAAGTGCACGTCGGAAAAACAGTTTTGGATCGTGATTTGAATCCAAGAAATGAAGTGCAGCCCTGGGATCCGATCAAAATTTCTACTGGTTGTAATGTCTTTGGTATGTATAGACGCGACCCCAGACAGAAGCTGGTTATTGCTGTTAATGGTTATAATTGGGTACAGAAAAGGGATCCGTTACATCAGTTTGAATTTTGTTTTGCCCGGAGCAGTCCTGAAGGTTATGAACAGTGGTTCGACTTTGGAAGAGGTGTTCAACTACTGCTTAATATTGAATACAAAGTGGTTAATGAGCCGAACATAACATCAGATCAGGTCTCAGAGTTTCATTTCCAGACAATTAAGTTGATGTTAGAGCGAAGACTAGACGCTTACAGAAACAGAACAGACTGGACAGCCATAAGACATAAAAAGGTTGCCTACAAATATAGAGTTACGTATGAAAGGCCTTATGTCGACCCTCAAAGTGATGATATGTTTTGGATACCAACAGCACCAACGACAACAACGAGTCTGGTTGACAGTTTGACCATGGCACATGCACAGATTAAGAGTAGAAAAAGGAGCCGCTCAACAGTCAAGTTCGCTGATATCCAGATACCCTATCAGTCAGCCCTTGATTTTGAAGATAGTGTTTGTCTTTGCACTGAATTCTGTAATTGGAACTCATTTTTCCACCACAATCCCATATATCGGTTCCTTATGGTCCGCCACCACCAGTTGTATTTGCAAAAGCCCGGATTCGTGCCATACATGTACCAGTGTCTATCAATTGTCTGTGGATGTGGAACAGCTGCCACTACGAAAATACCTTTCCTTCAACTGATAAACCATTCGAATGAGTACAGGAAAAAGTTCCACGACAGCTATTTTGAGACAAACACTTTCTTTAAATTGGAATATCACATTTCAAAGCCATCGCCTCGAATGATGTGTGCCCTGGCCTACCATAAGCTAAGGAACCAATTCGATGTTAACAGACTCTGTTATGATTTAGATGTGAATCCCTTCTCCGATGTCTGCGTCGAAAGTCTATTGATTTACTACAAAGTGTTGACTGATTTGCATGTCTTTCAATCAGCAAACAGTGCCTACATCTCTGACACCAGGTTATGGGACAAAGACCTGGATGTTGTCAATCGTCTCAAATATAAAGACTACATCAAACAGAGCTACAACAAGGCTATGGTCAACGTTTCCATAGGTTATGACTACATGTTTACTGAAGATTATGAATACTCGTCCCGTTTACCCAAAACACAGGCAGAGGTCATGATTAAGAAAAAACGAGATTCCGTTCTGAGTAAGACAACGATCGACAATCCGTTCAACTTGAAGATCACCTTGAATAATTTCTTAAATACGTTCATCTCAATCTACAAGTTTTTGTCCAGAGTTGAGCCCATGCTTTCGGGTGTCTACAGAGCTGAGGCCAGAAAAGAGGTCTTCTCTGCGTACAAGAAGTTGGACACAGACTTTGTATTCTTTGGTCTGTCAAATAAATTTAGTTATGAGATCAACAGTGGATTCGATCATTTAAAACAGAATTTCCAAGTTTTCTATGTTTTAAAACTGTATTTCATTTTGTTTGAAATTCAAAAGCATTTTATCGACTCTTTACTCAAATACAACAGACATCAGAAATATCTGTCGGATCAGATCTCCGAGTCATTCGAATTTATTTGGCGATATACAATGATCGAGCATAAATATCGCGACACTTACAAAGGACAGGAATTATTCAATATTGAGCCAAGCATTGAGACCAATTTTACCGCATTCTACTTATACTACTGGACCAAAGCTCACCATGAAGTCAATGCCGCCTCTCTTACCAATATTCTGGACTTTATCAAATCGGGACACACAGAATATGCCCGACTCTACTTCTGGTGGAAGAATTATGGAAACATAAGACTAAAATTCACAAAAATTATTGATTCTTTCAGATCCAGTCTAAAAGATGTGATTAATAGAACTGAGAATATAAAAAACAGCTGGATTATACCAGCAATTTATGACATTTCACAAACTTATCCTAAACATTGGGAAATGTTCGATCATTTAGTCTATTATTTAGTGAAAGCCAACTGTTCATTGTTTTTGAGCACAACCGCTGTTTTACTCAAGAAAATGCATTCCTTGCAGATTAAACGTCTTCCACCACAAAGCACTTGTTATTCCCTGACCAAACCCGGTTGGGTTCCCCTGTTTCGAACAATGTATAATGTGCTGGCTAACATTGAAAGAGTCAAAATCGATTATATAGTATTTGATGACCACTTCGAGCGAATCACCAATACTTGTGTTCAGACAAAACGTATGGTTAAAGGAATTTACCGCCAGTTCTACGAAAAGTTAGCACAGGATTGGATCAGAGAAATGGGTCGTTGCCTTACCGCTCCGTCAAACAGCCAAGTTGAGGAGTTTTTGGTCATGCATTTGTTGGTCGGTCTATCATTCGTATCGGCTTTTGTCGACGATTATCGCCTGGAGTTCTGTAAAGCCCGTAAAAAGTGCATGGCATTGTTGAAGACTCCACCTGATCCTCAATTCACCCAACAGACACAGTTTAGTAATTGCCTTAATGTTGTAAATAGTTATCTTAGAAACAGAGATGTTATACGGAATGCCATTCCTTTCCATTCAGTTATGTGGAAAACACACCTTGCACCGTTAATTGCAAAACTCGATCAAAATACCGGACAGAATGTTCATATCGACTTGAATGCGGCTGATGTTTAGTGACCAATGTACTTTAATATTATAAAAAGATTACATTTAGATCAGTCGAGTGTTGCTAAATGAACAAGCAAACATTTGATTTAATATTAAAGAATGCTATGCCATAAATTTAGAGATTAACTTTGTAATTTGTTTCAATATTTCTTATTTTGAGAACTTTTCTCATCTAATGCATGGACATAATAACAATAAAATATAATAGGCGCGTTAATTGTTATCAAGCAAAAGATTATTCAAATTCAAGTGAAGTCCATTGTAGTCAGCAAACCAAAAAGTTATTCATCTAATTCTTCGATTATCTCAAAGTTTGACAACCAGTTGTAAGGAATGGCAGGGCCACTCATAGTAGTCCCAGGTTCAACTCCATATTTTCAAAGCCTTGTAGATGACAACCTTGTGTTCCGACCACAAAATAATTTCGAGTTATTCAAAAGAGCAATCAAAGTGTTTTACATGTCTTACCCGGAATTAGACGGCAGCAGCCCTTTCCATCAGCAGATGTTCGATGACTATTGCAATGCAATGCGATTGCTTTACATCATTCCGGATGCACAGCTGCTAAACATGCATTTCCTTGCTAACATCTACCAAGATGTCCGAAATCAAGCTGGGACTATCGTTCTTAACATCAAGCGATTCAGGGGAAGCAATCTATTGACCAATCCAAGAATGATCATCAGATCGGGCCAAAATGTAGTCAACCAGGCGTCTTTATGGGAACCTCAAGGCGACATTCACCCCCATATACCAATAGTTATAAATATGAACTTTACTGAATATAGGGCTTTCCGAAGTAACCCTAATTTCACTCTAATCTTATCCATCGAAAAAGACAATCCGGATCCACAGTTGAATAATACTGTCTTCACAATGGCTAACACTCATCCAGAAGGATATGAAGATTGGTTTGACTTTGGAAGTGGTGTTCAACTCCTGATACAATTCGAGTATACAGTCCCAAACGAGAATAATGTCGACCCGACAACTGCTGCAGAGTTTCATCTGAACACCATACTCAAAATGCTTGAGATCAGATTCTATATTCATGCAACTAGGACTGAGTTCACAGATACGGGTCACCAATTGTATGCCCGTAAATATGAAATGACTTATCGAAGACCTTATGTCAATCCGAACACAAACGAAATGTTTTGGACACAACACCCACTTGGATTGACATTAGGACAGCCCATCGCACTTCCTTATAGGCGGCCAACAACTGTCAAGTATGCCGATTTACAAAGAACCATTAAGTGCAATGAGGATTTTGAAGACCGTGTCTGTCTTTGCAGTGAATGGTGTAATTGGAACGCCTTCTTCTATTACAATCCCATATACCGATTTCTGATGGTTCAGCACAACCAACTATTTATGACGAACCCTTCGAACGTACCGGACATGTACCTCCTTTCAACCATAAAATTAGGGTCTCATCCGATCCCTACCAGAGTACCTATACTTCGACTTATGATTAATGCAAATGAGTACAGAAGAAGATATTTTTATGAGTATTTTATGAAAAGAAGTTCATATCGGGATCAATACAGCTCTTCAAATCCGTTACCAACTATTATGCTGGCATTGGCTTATAATAAACTATTGAATGCATTCAATATCCAGAAACTGAGCCAAGAGTTAGATGACGACCCCTTCTCTGATGTTTGTATTGACGGCCTTATGGGTTTCTACAAAGTATTGACTGATTTACATTTTTTTCATACCCCAAATGGGGTATTCGTTGACAACAAGAAAAAGTGGCTCAAAGCCATGGATGCAATTGGACGTCTCAGATACAGCAACTTTGTTAAAGATGGTTACACCAAATGCTTGCAGTCAGATCTTGGAGGTGTCGACTATATGTTTACTACCGACTATGAGTACGCCTACGCTGTCAGCAGATCAGAAGAAGAGGAGAAAATCAGAAGAATGAGAGATACTGTTGTGAATCAGATATCGACGGAAAGTCCGTTTAATCTAAAAATATTCATAAATGACTTCCTAAAGACATTCGCTTCTGTCTACAAATTCCTGTCAAAAGTCGAGCGTAATCTTCCGGTGGCGCACAAAGGCCATATGATAAGGGAGAACTCCGAATGCTATACTGAAATGGACAGTGACTTTGTTACTGTCCATGGTGGAAAGAATTTTTTTTTCAATATCAATATGACGGACTCCCAATACTCTTATTTGGAGCAGAATTTCTATGTCTTCTATACTCTAAAAGTGTATTTCTATGCGTTTGAGATACAAAGTCATTGCATTAACGCTGGACTTAAAAACAATGACTGCAACTATGCCTCATATACTCAACAGGTCAGCCCACTCTACGACTTTATCTGGAATAAGGAAGTACTTGAGGCAAACTATCGGTACAGATATAAAAGTGCCCTCTTTGAAGATATTCTTGACTTCGATCAGTCAGTTGATGACTTTTATGACCAATTTTGGGGAACATTCTATCATGAAACAGTACCTGTTCATTCATTAGGCATATATGACTGTGTAAGCTCCGGTCACGGTATGCACCAACAGCTATATGTCTGGTGGGGTTACGACGGCGACAATAGGCGAAAGTTTACAAATATTCTTACAAGACTTACGGAGAATCTGAGTCGAGTCACTGATTGTTCCAATAGAGTGCTCAACGATTGGATCACTCCAGCGATGGCTGTTCTCATTCATGAATATTTTTATGAAGTCTTCGACCATTTGGTGTACTATTTAGTGAAAGCCCACTGTTCTGTGATATTGGATGTAATCGCTCTGTTATTCCGTGCAATGCATTCACTACAAGACACCGACCTGACTAACTCTTCGGTAAGTTATACCCTGGCTAAACCAGGTTGGATTCCGTTGTTTCGTACAATGAACTGGGTCATGGATGCACTCGACAGAGTGAAAACCGATTTCGTGTCATTTGAAGACGAATTCGAGCGAATCACCAATACTTGTGTTCAGACGCAGAAAATGATTAAAAACATTTACCGACAGTTTTATGCAAAGTTGAACCATGAATGGATAGATGAGGTCGAAACTATGGCTTTAACCGGTCCTTTCGCCCATGCAAACAATGTGAATAGAATCTTCTCCAAGTTCATCATTTGTCACTTGGCGGTCGGCCTATCATTTTTAGCTGCCTTTATGGATGTCTATAGGTCTCAATTCTGGTACTATAGAAAGTATATGCTGAAACGTTTTGAAGACAATCCGGACCCTCTGATCCTGAACAACGAAGAGTACGGTGCCATTACCGAAATTCTGTACACTTATCTCCGCGACACAAATGCTATTCAAAATGCAAAGCCATACGAGTCAAGTGTGTGGACTACGAATCAATATTTGGTGGTGCTGAAGGGAGAACTGGATCAGTTGACTCCGACAGATGTCGATATCGATTTGGATGACGCCGACCAGGATTAAAAATCTCTTTCATTTACAAATATTTTCAATAAAATCCTTTATTATGAAATAATTTCTATTTTCTTTAATTAAGATGTTTCTAAGTTGTGAACAAGATTAAACAAAAGTGGCACTTAATAGCGAGTCTCGATTGTATTAAACAAATGAGTAATAACTTTTCAGTAACTTAGCTTTCTTTGTTTCAACTGGCACAAATAGGTAACATGGCCTGTTTCTCATAGTTTTAATATAGAACTCCTTACGCATATAATGAGATAGGATAATTTAATCGCCGCCAATTTGTAAAGCATCTATTTATTCTGGAATATATACCCTGGAAAATTGCCACTTCTGATCTAATCAATTGTTTGCCACTTTTGGGACAAATGCTATATTTGTAATTGAATAAGTTTAAAAGTTTACTTTCCTGTTATTTCTACCCTTAGTTTAGTTTAAGTTCCAGTAATAATAAACTGTATAATAATTTTGCGCGTTAATTGTTATCAAGCAAAAGATTATTCAAATTCAAGTAAAGCTCATTTCGTAGTCAGAGATTCAAAAGTTGTCATCCAATTCTTAGATTATCTGAACATCTGACAAGCAATTGTGAGGAATGGCAGTGCCACACCCAGTAGTTCCAGGTTCAACAGACATTTTCCAAAACATCAATCAGAGTTCACAAGTTCTGGCGAATGATTTCAATAATTTTGAGGCATTCCTGAGATCTATTAAAGTGTTTTACATGTCATACCCGGAAATAGACAACACCAACCAATTCCATCAGGAGAAGTTCAATGAATTTTGCAATAAAATGATTTTGCTCTACGACATTCATCCAGATCAATTACAAGACTGGTCTTTCATTAATGCGATCTTAAATCAAGTTCAAAATGAAGGTATGGCTCTGGTCTTCAATGTGAAACGTTTCATAGGAAGTGAACAATTGTTAAATCCAAGAATTGTCATCAGATCGGGTCAAGTAGTAGTCAGTCAAATGAATTTATTTGAGAACGAGCTTCAGCCCTATGTACCGATTGTCATTCCAGCCAGCTATGGTCAAATGACGGCTTTCCGAAACGACCCTAATTCGAGTCTACTGATATCCATCGAAAAAGACAACCCAGAGCCAGTCTTGAATTATTTGATCTTCACATTGGCTTACACTCATCCGGAAGGATATGAAGAATGGATTGACTTTGGATATGATGTTCATATCCTCTTAAAATTCGAGTATTTAGTGCCCAATGAGAATGTGCCGCCGAATACAGCCTTAGAGTTCCATCTGCAGACCATCAACAAAATGGTGGAGCAAAGACTCTTTTCCTATGCAAATAGGACTAAGTTTACAGATACTGGCCATCGACTGTTTAGTCACAAATATTATCTAAGTTACCATAGACCTTATGCCACTCCTAGCACAGATGAAATGTTTTGGACTCAACCGGACCCTGGATTGAAATTAGGAGAGCCCATCGAACTTCCTTATAGACGGCCAAATACTGTCAAATATGCTGATTTACAAAGAACCATTCAGTGCAATGAGGATTTTGAAGATCGGGTCTGTCTTTGCTGTGAATGGTGTAATTGGAACGCCTTCTTCTATTACAACCCCATATACCGATTCCTGATGGTTCAGCACAACCAACTGTTTGTGCCAAACCCGGCAAATGTACCGGATATGTACATGCTCATTGCAATACTAGCCGGTTGTGATCCAAATGCTGCCAGAATTCCTATACTCCATCTAATGGTCAGTGCAAATGAGTACCGAAGAAGATATTATTTCGAGTATTTTATGAAAAGAAATCCGGGTTTCTACAACAATTGCTACCCACCCGTAACTACTATCAACGCCCTGGCCTATAATAAGCTCAGAAATGAGTTCAATATCCAGAGACTGAGTCAAGTATTACATTCGGACCCCTTTTCCGATATTTGTATTGACAAACTTATGGGTTACTACAAAGTAATAACGGATTTACATCTCTTTCATTCTTCAATTAAAGAATTTGTCAACAACAAGAGAAGATGGCTCCGAGACCTGGACACAATTGGACGCCTCAGATACCATGATTTTGTCAAATATGGTTACACCAAATGCTTGCAGTCAGATCTTGGAGGTGTCGACTATTTGTTTACTGTCGACTATGAGTACGCCCACAAAGTCAGCAGATCAGAAGAAGAAGAACGACTCCGAAGAAGAAGAGATAATGTTCTGAATAGGATATCGACTGAAAGTCCGTTGAATCCAAAAATACTTATCAATGACTTCTTGAAAGCATTCGCTTCTGTCTACAAATTCCTGGCAAAAGTGGAGAGGGATCTTCCGGTTGCGCGCCGATCGGTTAGCATTAAAGAAAACTTCAAGTGTTACAGTGATATGGACACCGACTTTGCCATTGCCCTTTGTGCAAAGGATTTTTCTTTCAACATCAATATGGACTCCCAATACCCGAATTTGGAGCAGAATTTCTATGTCTTCTATACTCTAAAAGTGTATTTCTATGCGTTTGAGATTCAAAGTCATTGCATTAACGCTGGACTTAAAGACAATTACTTCAGTTATACGGGGTATACGCAACAGGTCAGCCCAATCTTCGACTTTATCTGGAATAAGGAAGCACTAGAGGCAAACTATCGTGACAAATATCCTCAAAATATTCTCTTCGAAGACATTCTTGGCTTCAATGATCTATTTGATGATTTTTATGAGCAGTTTTGGGGCAAAGCCTTTCACGAATCGGTGCCGATTCATGCCGTAGACATGGATGACTGTGTCAGGTCCGGTCACACTATGCATCAAAAGCTATATGTCTGGTGGGGTTACGACGGCGACAATAGACGAAAGTTTACAAATATTATCCCAAGACTTACGGAGAATCTGAATCAAGTCACTGATTGTTCCAATAGAGTGCTCAACGATTGGATCACTCCAGCGATAGCTGTTCTCAGTCATCAATATTTATATGAAATCTTCGACCATTTGGTGTACTATTTGGTGAAAGCCCACTGTTCTGTGATATTGGATGTAATCGCTCTGTTCTTCTGTGAAATGCATTTACTACAGGACAAAGACTTCACTGATTCAGCCATCAGTTATACCCTGGCCAAACCGGGTTGGATTCCGTTGTTTCGTACAATGAACTTGGTCATGGATGCACTCGATCGAGTAAAAGCCGATTACATGTCATTTGAAGACGAATTCGAGCGAATCACCAATACTTGTGCTCAGACGCAAAAAATGATTAAACTTATTTACCGACAGTTTTACACAAAGTTGAACTATGAGTATATCGACGAACTTAATCAGGTTTGCACCGGGGGCATTACACTCGCCACCAATCGGGACGGATTGGTCTCAAATTTTATTATTTTCCATTTGTCGGTCGGCCTATCATTTTCAGCGGCTTTTGTCGATATCTATCGCTTTCAATTCAATTATTACCGAAGATTTATTCGTAAACGGTTTGCAGTCAACCCCGAGCCTAAAATCCTGAACGACGAAGAGTTCGGTGCCATCACTGATATTCTGGACATTTATCTCCGCGATAGAAATGCCCTTTCAAGTGGAAGACCATACGAATCGGTTGTGTGGACTATGAATCAATATTTGATTGACCTGAAGGCAGAATTGGATGAGTTGGTTCCTGCAGATGTTAGCATAGATTTCAATTTCGCTGACCTGGATTAAAACTCTATTTTATTTATGTCCATACAGTGATCAATAAAAAATTTTAATTCTCTTGTTTGAGATGTTTCTGTTGTTTGAGCCATAAGTTATGAGCACTTCTATAGTACCACTATTCTAAAGACTAGAATCATTTCGAATTAATGTTATACATGATGCACCATATCAGCCAATTGACCTTACTCCTTACCTTTACAACTATAATCTGTGACCCTATCTTATTTTATCATTTATGCAAGTTACAATTATTTAAAAAACTGTAATTGCAGTAAAAAAGTGAATGTTTTGCAAACAACTGTTGAAATAATGTATACATGTATTTATGGCATCTTATCAGTAATTATTGTTTCATTAAGGTTTCATTTTAGCTCCAATTTGAAAGTGAATTTTAGAAATAATTATTTAATGCAAACAATTAGTTAATGTAAATCTATCCTAATAGTCCATGCTGATCCCTTAATAACTAATCTCCTACCTATTTGAGAAACTCATATTCAAATTATTAGTGAAAAAATATTAGTTTTAAAATCGAAAAACAGTTCGTTAAGAGTTTAAACCAAAGTTTTGGGTCTTTTGAATATAAGCTTATATTTGAATCGATGTAAGATAAGATATTTTTAAAAATAGATAAAGAAGTTTGTTATTAAGAGGTCAACATGGACTATTAGGAAGTTCTGTACTTTACTTTATTACACAACTAATATTAAATATATTATAATCAAGTTTGATTTTCAGTTAACATTATTGAAAATTTTCACTGGTTTTTTTTCAGGAAACTGTCAGTGGAAGTATCGAGTTTAGTTTCCATGATTAGCTTATTTAGTGCTAGTTATCAAATAAATATCAGGTTCATTAAGTTACAAGACTTTGAAATGCTTATGAATACCTGACTTGAATCTAATGGTGAGCGCTTTTAACTTGGTCTGATCAAATAAGTCTTGTCAAGATCAAATAACTTTGATTACAACTGTTTTATGTAATAGTTTTGATTGAAAATAATTAAAATACTAAACAACAAAACTATTGAAAGTAAAACTTGAATTTAAAATAAACTTCCCGTTTGCTAGCTTAAAAACTTTGAATCTTGCAAACATGGACAATATTTTTATGTCTTTGATGATGTAATGAGAGAGTAATACTATTTAATTAATATTTAATCTAAGTCAAACTCTTTTGGCTAAGATTTTCATCTTTAAAAAAACCAAAGTAGGTCAATTGACTAGATCAAAATGGATCTCTGTTCAACATTTCCAAAAGAAAGAATGAAGTGGTTTTTAAGAATGAATTGTATCTTGAGCAAAATGTAATGAAGTTCTATTAAGAAGAAATAATACTGTTGAAAAGATTGGTGGGGAGTGAGAATATGCTAATTTATGTTTGTTGCCTTTTATTGGGAAGGCATTCCCTTTGTTGGTAGTTGTTGCTATCTGAGTTCTCAATTAAAGTCAAGTAAAAGTTAAGCAAAGTCTGAAGCCAGGGTCGTCTCATAATTTGGGTTTTCATACAATGTGAATTTGTTGACCTCAAATTGCCCGGTCATTTGGTAATTATAGTTGGAATAATCTTCATCGGTAACAGGGTATATTTCGTTATATATGTTATATTCCGTTTCATTCATTTGAAACTCGTTTGACTCAGTTTTCTTCCTTTTGCTTAAATTAAAAACCAGTAATAGAATGGCAGCGATTGTCCCGA
This sequence comes from Euzetes globulus, assembly GCA_034695525.1. Taxonomy (NCBI): domain Eukaryota; kingdom Metazoa; phylum Arthropoda; class Arachnida; order Sarcoptiformes; family Euzetidae; genus Euzetes; species Euzetes globulus. Next base: position 12,905 of record JAQIWP010001441.1, read on the forward strand.
TTATGGCCACGAATATTATTATTGGAAAAACAAAACTCGATGGCGCAAACTGACCTGTAATATATTATAATATCCTGTATTCTATTTAAATTAATGGGCATTTACCTAATTCTTTTTTAGGGGGTTCTCTACACACGGGCCAGGGTTGGTCCCAAGTAGAATTTTCTAGACATGTGCGCACAGAATCGCCTATAAATTCATGTGGGGGCTTGCAGTTGAAAAATACGATGGTTCCTTCAATGGCAAACCATTCATTTTGGCTGAAAATATAAGCATTTTCCACAGAACTTATTTCTTCGCTTGAATTATCCAAATGGAGTGGACAATGACTTTTGGGTAAACAGAGCGGACTTCCCGCCCAATGCTGGTTATCAATGCAATCGTGAAACTCATTATTTCTGTCCGACACTATTGAAGCTGAAAAGTTTGTGTCTTGACTCACATCAGTGGACAGTTCGGGATCGCATTGGATTTGTTGTGTCTCTTCATTTTGTGGGCTATATTTTGCAAAAAGGGGGACGGGTGGATGGCCACAAAACTGAAGTTTGGCCAAATAGACCTGATGTAACCCAATTGAACAAATTTTCTGATTGGCATAAGTTATGAAACTAATAGTCAGGGGTTTGTCTAATACTTGGCCATTGCTTTCTGTGCACCAGAACCAGAATATTTTGGCCCATTTCTGGCGGGTACTAAAATCCAGAGCACAGGTTCTGTTGTCCTCACTCAATACCCTGACATCTTTGACGCGAAGCGCATCGATTTCATTGATTAAGACTTTGGACTGTGTTTTAGTTTTAGGAATTCTTACATTAAGTAAGAAAAAGTCAAATAGGATTGCATTTGAAAAGTGGAACCACCACTGGAGTGGGCGGTGGGGCTCTAAAATTTGCAGAACAGTTGCTTTGCTGTCGTAATATGAAACAGGATATTCCTCATACGTCGTATAATTGCTTGCATTCATGTCCACAATTGTCTGATTGGTGGACAAATCAATGACTTTAATCAGGGATATTGGATTCTTGATGAAATTGCTGCAGGTAGAGCGGGGACCGACCCACTGTCCAGACACACACTTTTTCACTTGAGTTTTCACATAGTTTTTATCGTAGGGGCAGTTGTATCGGACTTCTTCACCATCATCATAGATGGTCTTCTGCGGCTCTATTTTGGTCTCATAGGGCACACCAGGGAATCCACATCTGCTCCCAATTCGATAACATTGAAGAAAATGAAAAATATTTGAAATTAGAACGAAATAAACACAGCTTTTCATTATTACATAAATAATTTTTATCAAATCATTTGTATAATGTATGACAGCTATTGTTGCCCTGAGTCAATAACTTTTGATTTCCTGATCGCAATGCTATTGAATTTTCATTATAATTAAAAACGGATTCCAATTGAATGACTGTTTATTCCAAGAATCATAGCTTTAACAAAGTTTGAAGGGTTCAATCCATGGGTCGCCAAGGTCAGGAACCTCAGGCCAGAGTAAAGGGTAGGGTAAAAAGGCGGCTTTTTCTCAAACCTTAGGGGGTATAAGGGGATGGTAGTTTTGAAAATGTTTGACCCCAATATATAAACTATACCCCCATTGCGACCCCTGAATAAAACGATGGAAACATTTGTTTCCCTACAAAATGAATTATTTCAAAACAAAATATTTTATGATTTGAAAAATAAACACAAACATATTTTAAGCGATAAATTAAGATAGTTATCAAGCTGAACTATTTAGTTTACTAAATTATTCGAAACTAAATTTATTTTATTGAATATTTTAAAAATTTGACAGGACAAACTAGTTAATAATTTGGTTTGACCGTGCTCTTTTGGGTTACATCGAGATAAATAAGTATCTTGGGCTATTTATCGGAGGCTAAAGTCCTCACAATATGGTAGGTCTTTGTGAGAGGACTGGACTCGAGTTTATTTATGTTTTTAAAGAAAACAGATTAGAGTTGACATAAGAAAACATATTTTGCAACACTTTTGTACGACTTTTAAGTTTACTTTTAATTTTAAAACTTTTATAAACTATTGCCAAAAGTTTTTCAAAAATTTCAAAATTTCAATTTAAATTTAGGTTCAACTGACGACTGGATGTAAAGATAATCTTTGGTTTTGGGAACAATTCAGTGACGTTGAACTGATG
>JAQIWP010001442.1:0-15061 GCA_034695525.1 Euzetes globulus
AATCCATCTTAAATTCTTTAATATCTGGTCAAACAGACCCATCAACAAATGGGCACATAAGTGGAGCTCCCTTTGCAACTGGTCTTCATCACAGCCCAAACATCTTAAATGACGACCACATCGTTCACTTGCAAATGAGGGATACGTTAAGTGCCGCAGACGTGAGGCGAACCATACGAGGCCTCTGGCCATTCGACTGCGCCTCATTTTTTGCCTGCTTCTTCTGCTGCATCAATATGTATAATATCAGCCGATTCTCAGTACTCACATACTTTTTCAAAGGTAAGAAATGCTGTTAATTAACATCTTCTCAATTCAAATGCCTTATCCAATGGATTTTTTATTGCATTTCCGTCCTTTTGATCAATTGTTAGCACTTTTGAATGAATTGTTGCCAAACAATCACTATTAGGGTTAAGGAAGTCTTAATTTTCAGGCTATTCTCTGAGCACAATGATTACGTAATCAGATTCATTCGCCTTTTGCCTAGTTATCTATAAAATTGTATTGAATTAAATCTAATTAGTAATGACCAAGTTTGTATTCATCGACATAAAATTTAATTAGCCAGAATCTAGAAAATGTCAGGTTAAACTTACAAACAAAAATTTATTGCTATAACCCACACAAAAATAAACTTGATTGAATTAAAAGTTAGAATCAGTTGCGAGAATTTGAATATACCTTTCAATTCAATAGAGAAAAATTGAGTGAAAAGTCAATTTTTATTCAACCGATATCTTTGGTTACAATCGATTTCAGACTAATAATAAAAAACTTTCTAAATATAAAATTCTATTCTTGGTGAGAAAACATCTTCAATTATAGGATATAATGGAACTGGATTATTTTTATAGCTTACAATAAAGGCTTTGCGGCCACGAAATAGAGCCTCTATTTTATGTAATGTTTTGGTGAACTTTTTACACAATTGAATGAACACTGAATCCAATTCGTGATAACTCTTCACTAATATCTTAAGTTTAATCGAGTTTATAGTTTACTAATGCTCTCAATAATACTTCTTTTGTGTTTTACTCATTGTTTTCCAGTCAAAAGGATATTTCAATTCAATTATGTTTTAAGACATGCACTAAACCTATCAATTTTGATAGCAATTCAAAACTTAAATAATAAACACATAAACATAAAAGATGCTTTAATTTAAGGGCCGTTTGTAATCCAATTCCTCGTATTGAGCATTGGCTTTGGTCTGCCATTCCTCCTACTGATGATGTCTTTGGGCCAATATCTAGGCTCAGGCTTTTATGACATGTGGTTCATAAGCCCAGCATTCAAAGGTATACAACAATTTTCTTTCAATTAACTCTCTTCACTGATTAAATATGTGGTCCCTATTGTTTCAAGGCATTGGAGCGGCATTTCTCGTCACTTACATCTGTTACGGTCTGTATAGTAGTGTTCCTATCGCTTGGCTTTTCGTCTACTTTCGGGACGCGTTTGTCGCCACAAGCGATTCGGCCTACAAGTGGTCCTTCTGTAACACTAGGATCGCCACAAACAGTTAGTTTACAAATTCCATTAGCTTCTTGGCAAATAATGTTCTTATTCTTTGACCTTTAATTCCTTAATTGTTTGAATTGAAATCGAAATTCAATATTCGTTTTCTGCAAATATTGATTTCACTTTCAATGTAAGTCATGTTTGACGAACACAAACCTATTGTTTCTATTTAATGGTATAACACCTGTCCTTTCCAAAGACATGAATTCTTTGAAACTTGTTCTTTTATTTAGAATTTTTTATTCGTTTCAAACACGATCTCATAATTAGCCCAAACGGATAGCCATTAAAACAAATGTATTATTGAATTTTTTATTGCCCAAGTACTGGTAATAAAACTCATATTACAATTGAAATTCACAGCTAATTGACTCAATATTTATTTTGGAGAAAGTGCTTTGCATTCAATTTCAATATGAGGAAGTCATTGATGGTGTGATGCCAACCAAAAATATTTTCATTTGCATACAATAATCATCCATTGAAAGGGCAAAAGAAATGCAATTATTATATTTGATGGCATTTTTTTTCAATGAATTTTGCTTTTGTTAAGAAAAATGTTCATCGCTTTGTTATGAATATGAATGTTATGATTAAGAAGTTTGCAGTAAATGAGAATTTATTCTATGATTGATTGCATCAATTAATTCAAAAATGAAGATTTTAAAAAGCTATTAATTATTATTTGAGTTTAGGTTCAATAAAACTTGCAAGTCTTGTTAGGGACCATCTTTTATTTAAATTGTCTTCAATTCTGTCATCAAATTAAAAGTTTATTTGATTTAAATTTTTTTTTTGCAAACTTGAAATTGTCCTAAATTTATGAAAGGTTATTTATCTTTTAATAGATTGAAAAATATCGTGATCAAATATTAAGGCTTTTCCTTTTGTTTGAATCTCATGACAACATTAATCTATTTATTAGATTATTATAATTTATTATTATTTCCCATTGACTTTCATCGAGTCTTTAGTCTAATGGCCTAAAGTTTTGGTGACAAACACATGAGTTCTGGTAATTGATTGTCATTTTGATTACTCTGTAATTAATTAGTTAGATGTCAGAAAACTCCAGTCTTTTATATCCTAACCTCTGATATAATAGTGAGTTCTTCGAAACTATTTATATGTTTTACTCCACAATAGTTACGAAAAATTTGCCAACAATTCCATTGAAATGATCGATCGATAATTATAGCCAAGCAAAAAGTATTTCGATCATCTTCTAGGAAATTTCAAACTATTAAAGCACCAAAAATACCTATTTCTCTGAAGATCTTACTTTAAATTCCAATCATAAAACGAACAGGATATTAATCATCATGTTTTCGGTTCAGAACTCGACTTTACTGCAGGTGTTGTTGATGTACATCATTATAATGAACAGTAAATCACGAACATTGGGCTATACCTCTGTTTTATCATTTATAATTAAATAGCTATAAAAGACTCCACACCAATAAAAGGCTTTCCTCATTATAGGACTTTCACTTTCATACAATAGCTTTCGATCGAATGCTTTTTAAATCAAGCATTTTATTGATGAGAAAATCGATCCGATATTCGTTTCAAATCAATATCTACTATAAGTGCAAACTATTCTCCTGTTTTCAAATCAATCGATTTCTCGTCAACTGTGAGACCACACACTTTAAGCTCTACTTTTGTTTAAGATCTAGAATTCAGTGTTCAATATATCATTTTGTATACAATGTTATTGACATTTTACCAAAAGAAGAATAGTTTGGATGACCTCTCTCTCAGCTAGTGATGAGTAGACCTGAAATAAGAATGGATAGAATTCTTGTTGCATCCGGTTTAATGAAAAATTATAAACTGCTCCATTCCCTACCGACCAGTCTTCAGCTCAAAGGGGATTTCTGATTGAACAATAATCAGAGCGCCAGGACTTTAATGATGTATTTGGGCTCCCATTAGATAACTATTGATTTATTCAAAATTCATTTTCATTGCTAAACTTTCACTGAGTTTCTCATTGAATAAACAATTTCATCTGAAACAGTCATTTATTCAGAAGAAAAAAATTTAATAACAATAACATTTTGTTATCAAATATTTGCTGCAAATAATAGCGAAGTGTATTATTTTCAAGATTTATAGCTTTCTGTACATTAATGTAAACTAAGCTATTTTTTCGTGCGTTTGTGTTAACTCGAGATAAAAACTCAAATTTTTAAAAAAATTTAAATTGAATTTCTTTTCCTATTCAAAAGAGCCGTGAATTCTATGCATTCATTCGGCTCTTAACCGGATATTCAAAGCATTTTTTATTCGAAATGAAATTTCTTTATGAAATTCGTGAAATAATTATACGATTCTATTATTCACGAAATAAAAATAGTAGTGAAGCAACAGATTAAACAATGATTTAAATAATGGGCTGAATATTAGGTGTGATCCCTGTTTAACATAAATCGAGACAACCCTAGAAAGCTATTGACCATTACTTTCATTAATGCTGTTGATCCTTAAGATTGAAAACTTTTCCAAACAATGAATATCTGATAATATCATAAATTTTATGCAATTAATTACCAAATTAAGGATAATTAAAGGCTTAGTGCGAAGCCTTTCAACGATTATAGCCTTAAAATATTGAGCGCTATTTTCAAAGTAATGTTTATCACTCGAGTCATAACCTTATCTAACACTCAGTATAAGAATCACGTTTTAATTTGAATAATTCCTGTAATATTTGCCATTAAAAGAACATTATTTCAAAAATATTTTTATTTATTTATTTATCTGAACCTTCATTGAAAAGTTAATGATTTTCTCACTTTCAGACTGTTTAGTGTCATTGAATTCGTCTTCGTATGACTACCTGGGTTGGTCTGTCTCTTCCTATTTCCAGTAAGTCATGGCTCATACATTAGCTTACAATTAATAATTACCATTGAAGCAGTTTTTTTGTATAAAATATTGTTTTAACAAACATTTAATTTTATTCTCAATGCTATCCTTGAATATATTGAGGAAATGCTAGTATTTATAACAGTTTTTATGACATACGGACTCTTTGATCGATTATCTTATCTATCAATAGATCGAAAATCCTTTAAAAAAATAGAAAGTTATTTGAAATTAATTTAATTTTGAAAGGAAATAAATAATAAAATAATAAGAAAGGTGATATAAATCTGAGGAACCGATAAGAAAAGTGAGTTAAACAATAAATATTACAATTATGTTAGAGTTTCAGTATTTTAAAAAAAAGAAGATTTTATTGCAATTATATCTATTTTTTACCCAAATTAGTTTTATCCAGATCAGATGTAACACGAATTAAAATTAATTATGCGGTTGCTCTTTGAGGGCACTCCTAATCGCAGTCTTAATTGATTTGAACCCTATTATCAAAATAAGGTATAATTGGTTTAAATGTTTCTATTTTCAGCGGTCGGGTATTGGATAGAAATCAGAGATTTCAGAGTAAAGAAGTGAAGATCGAGTTGTCATTTCATTTGTGTATTGTTTGGACAATCATTTGTATTACTCTAATAAAAGGGTTTCACTCGACCGGCAAAGTATTGTTCGTGGCTGCAATTATTCCTATAGTCCTCTACTGTTTGGTTGTATTGCGTTTTGTTGAACAGTGGGGCGATGGTATCAGCGATATATTCCAAACCACAGGACAACCCTTTCTATTGGATTCAATGGTAAAAACTATTAAACCGCTGCCAGAAGTACTTGATTTAGACTAAGATTTGGGTCAATATGTGATACGGCCTTCAATTGACTTTTAGTTAACATATAATTTGGATAACAATCGCTTAGATTAGACCCAAATAGAGTCAAAATTAGAGTATTATCGCAATCGTTGAAAGCATTCATTTGTTCTCACAATTGATTACTTTTTCTGTCACTCGCAGTCATGGCTGTTGGCCAGTCGGGAAGCCTTCATTATTTGGGTGTCCTTCAGTGCAATAGCCCTAAACATCCAAAGCCACAACCGTTCCAGTCATAACATAATGAAGCAGATAATGGTTCTCTTCTTTTTGGTGACAATAATCCTTGTCCTCAGTGCCTGCTTCTTCGCCGCCTGTATCCGAACACTTAAAACTAAGGGATTGGTTTATATTCCGTCCTCTTATGAAGAGATATCATCCATTAACTTTTTACGTGAATCAGACCAAAACCCAAACACCGCCAGTGATATCAAAATAATTTCGGCCACAAATCTATTTCTCGGCGAAAATTTAGTGATATTTCCAGACATTACCTCTCAGTTAAGCCACTATCAGGTGATGAGATTCGCTACGGAGGTATTCCCAGCCGCCCTTTCCGTTGAGGGCTCGCGCAATATTAGCTCGATTTGGGCCGTTTTCTTCTACCTGTCGGCCATTATCTTCAGTTTGGGTCATCTGATTGTCGTCTGGGGTTCAGTAACCGACTCTATCGTTTCAATTTTGCCCACATTTTTCAAACTGTGGCGACCAATCCTTACATTCGTGACCTGTGTTTTAGCATTTCTTCTCTCACTATCCATGACCTCAACTGTAAGTCCAAAGAAGTCCAAAAGTAATTTGGATAACAATCGAGTTTTTGTTTGCTTTCGTATTGTGTCGTTTAAATCACATTAATGTCAAATAGTTTCAAGTTTATTGCAGTTTTTGCAAGTTCTCTGAAAAAGCTTGGTCATTATTTATGACACTAATTGAATATAAGCCTTAATGTTTGATAAATCCAATAAATTATCATAAATCAAATTTCAATGGATCATCAGATTCGCCCAATTTGTTACAAATGAATTATTGAGTCATTTATTCACTTAATCATAATTACAAGTATTAACAGAATTGATATTTCCTAACAAATAAAACCCCTATATCAAGGTCTTCTAATTCATCTAATTTTATGGTTTTTTTTTAAAATTCGAAACATAATACAAATGCAAACAAACTCTGACCCAAATTGGTATAAATTTAAACAAAGTTTATTTATTTGCATTTTATTATTACCGTTGAAAAGGCGGGCATTTTCGTCATTTATTTCTTGGATTTTTGCATTGGTTCCCTTTGGTGGTTAGCACTTCTTTATTTATTGCTGCAAATATCAGTTCTCATCATTCGGGGTAAGCCATCATCACATCCATTACACAAATCAATTTTTATCTCTTTTTATTGTTAAAAGTTTTGGGTCAAAATCTTAAACCCGATTCACGATTCAAGACTTTTATCAATTATTTAATAATAAAGGATTGTTAAAAAATGTGCTAACCTTTAAATTATGTCGTTTGATAGGGCGTCCTGTTGGTACAGAGAACCTAGTCACTATGTTGGCAAAAGACGAGAGCACTCGTAGTTGGCTTTTGCCGATTCTGACCTTTCAATGGAATTTGATTCTACCCATCGCTACAATGGTTTGTTATTCAAAATTCCAGTCAAAAAAGACGGTTCTAATAGGGCTTTGCTCTCCATTACAGATCCTGTCGATCGCATTCACGCGTTCACATAACGCCAGTGGCCTGACCTGGACTCAAGTGGTCACTTTCTACTCCTATTGGCCCGATTGGACCAAATCACTGTCGACTGTGTTTCAAATAACACCACTATTTCTGGTCTTCTTCGTCGGTGCGATTCAACTCATCATTTATTTATATCCGAAGCAGTCGTCCGGACTTTTTCACGAAAGAATACAAGTATTAAAACAATTGATTATTTCAATCGGTTCTGAATTTATTTATTTTTTTCATTTAAGGCCTTATTCTGTCCTACACTCACATCATTTAGTTCAGACCAGAGCAACGGTAATCTAAACTCTGGTTACATACCTGACGACCCGCCTCCTAAGTACGAACCGCCGCCTTCTTATTCAACGGCAACTGCAAGACAATTAGTGAACCAAATCAGGGGTCGTATCACTTCTAACGGCTCTATTCGTTTGAATTTCTTGACCCGAACCAATACATTGAGCCCAGACTTAGAGAACGTCTCATCCAATCATCAAAACACATCGAATGACTCGAAAATTGTCGAAACAAAAGACGATGACATCAGTTCTCCAAGAACTTGAAAGTGACTCGAGAATAGAGATAATTAAAGGACATTAGGAGACAATAGAAGAGCTGTGAATTTCATCTTTCATTTTCACCCAACATCTCATAAGACAAATGAAGTGATAAAACATTTTGTGAATTATTTTCGATTCTTATTAATCGAAAAGTGAAGTCAATTATCAAAACTTTTATTATTTATGATTTGATTTATATATTTAGTTTTGATTTCTATTTAATTTCATTTTTAAAAACTCATTCAAACGACAAATTATTTATAAGTTTTAAACTCAATCTTAAGTATTCTTTTAGTTAACATTTTTATTAAAATTTTGATTCTGTAGTAATGTTTAAAATTAGTTAATTTAGTGCCAAATCTAACGATTTTGTGTCCATTGTTTCCTTGAATAAATCCTATTCTAAAAAATTTGAGTTTTGTTCCATTTCTTTGGTATATACAATGTATTTATTAAAAATTTGGATTTGAAAAATGATTCTGAAGTAATACCTGACATACGAATGGACAGAAGATTAAACAAATAAAATATGAAAAAACAATTTAATGAATCAACAAAAGAAATTCAATTTCATTAAAATATTTTTTATATTTATCAATAAAAACTGATTTGCATTTCCTTCAATAGATGTGCGGGACCAGACTTTAGCACTGGTATTTTGGTTCTACCATTGAGGGATGGGATTGTGGAACTTGGATAAATGGACTTAATATAGCAAACAAGAGTGGTCAAGCCGAACTGTTAGCAAGCTCCACTTCAATTGGCATTAATTTTAAAAATAGTCCCTTATAACAAACGCTTATTTAATGAAGAAACTTGTATAATGAGCGCTATGTTTAGGTCACTCTAATAGAAAACTATACAAAAACCAATCTATTATAACGAACAATAAAATTCCCCAAAACTAAGACTATTTTTTTCATTTTAAAACACTTGAATATATTCGTGAATAAGTTTTTAAGCATTGAATGCAAAACTCTTAAGAACTGTAATTTAAAAAAGATAGCATTTTAAACATTTATATACAAAATTAACTGTAAACTTAACATGAACAGAAACATTAAAACTCTGACACTCATCATTGTGAGTAAGCAAATAAAACAAGTCAATTTTGTTTTGTTCAAGCAAATTTATTTCATTTCAATAATTCATTTTTCTTCTTGATTTAGTCAAGATACAAAATTTTTTTTGTTTAAACAATTATCTGTTTCATTTTCAGACGTCATTTTAAAACTTGTATGTTTGTGAGTAAGCAAAATAAATTCAGTAAATTTTGTTTTGTTCAAGCAAATTTAAAGCTACAAAAGCATAAGCATAACAAATAAGCATTTTTCTGCCAAACAAACTTTCAAACAAAAGGACACAGGCGTTTTTAAAGGGCACAGGCGTTTTATGACGTCACAGGCATTTTATGACGTCACAGGCATTTTATAACGTCACAGGCATTTTATGACGTCACAGGCATTTTATAACGTCACAGGCATTTTATAACGTCACAGGCATTTTATAACGTCACAGGCGTTTTATGACGTCACAGGCGTTTTATGACGACACAGGCGTTTTATGACGTCACAGGCGTTTTATGACGTCACAGGCGTTTTATGACGTCACAGGCATTTTATGACGTCACAGGCGTTTAAAACGTCATAGGCGTTTTTAAAAAGCACAGGCGTTTTAAAGGCGTTTCAAAGGCGCCGAAGGCGTTCTTATGCAAAAGGTGGTAAACACATCCTTTTGGCCATCACTGCCTTAAAGTAGTTTTTTCAGAAGCATCCAAAATTATACAAGTTATAAAATGACGCTTAAAATTGAAATGCAACAGGAAATTGTTTAACCTAAAATTTTAATATCTCGATTAAATCACAAAAAGAAATGAATTATTGCAATTAAATTAATTTTGCTTGAGTAAAATTTTGTAGTTTTATTTGCTTACTCACAATCATGAGTGTCAGAGTTTGAATGTTTCTGTTCATGTTAAATTTACATTTAATTTTGTATATAAATGTTTAAAATGCAATCATATTTTTAAATTACAGTTCTTAAAAGTTTTGCATTCAATGCTTGAAAACTTATTTACCATAAAGAAAAGTTCATCAAATATGATGTTCATTATTCTGGTATTCGAGTGTAATTCTTATAAATAATTGCTTTTCTTTAAAGATAATAAGTTTTATTACTTTTTTGTGAATATCAGATAATATATCAAAATAAATGAGTTTTAAATGAATTCTATTTTTAGTTAAATATTTATCGAGACTTTAAATCATTAAAATACTGTTTTAGCTTCAAATTCAATCACTAATTATTTGTGTCTTTGTTAATCCATTTGTGGTGCAGACATATATAAGAGGTCAGTCTCTTATCAGGACTCGGTTCCAACAGTTCCGAGAGGAGACTTAAGCAATCACTAGAATAAGACAACTGTGTATTGGCTGACAGTTCGTACTTTTGGCTTTTCATTAGATGGTAAGCGTTGACTAACTCTTCCTCATACTTTCCTTCAGTAAAACCAAACGGAAATTGTGCGCAAATCATTACATAGAGACAGACTCCGAGTGCCCAACAGTCGGCTCTGAATGGATCGTAAGTTTTAAGTTTATCGACTTTAATACTGAATTGTCGCCAAATATAAAGTCTGAGTATTTGTGGTGACATAAACTGGACTGTGCCGGCACCGACATGTTCTTTAATGATAGCCCCATGTTTTTCATCATAACGGATCCGACTGAGACCGAAATCCGTTATTTTAATGATTTCTTCGCCATCCGACTGAACAAACACTAAGATGTTATTGAGTTTGAGGTCTTTGTGCGCGACTTTTACCGAATGAAGAAAAGTTAAACCGTTTGCTATTTGTCTGAAATAATTCTTAGCTGTCTTTTCTGGCAATCGTTTGGCTGTTTTGACTGTCGGATCACTTGGATCAGTTACTGTCATTTTGTTCAGAATTGTGCCGCCATTTGCGAACTCCATAACTATATAACAGAACTCTTTTTGGAGTCTATTGTCAGTTATAATGAAGTGTTTAACGACGCGAACAATGTTTTGGTGTTCTTTGGCTCTAATCATAATAAACAGCTCTGACTTCAAACTCTGAAAATTGTTGTGATTTCGAAAGAATTCTCCGGTTTGTATGCGCTTTACCGCCAAAACAGTGCCCTCAACACTAATCATTCGGTAAACTGTAGCATTACCACCCGACCCGATCTCCTCCTTCATCTCTAGGCCCTGATCTTTTAGGCAATCATCTAGAGTCTGGTAGTCTTCTGGTATCTTATATTCTTTGGTTAAATTCTTGTCGTGTATCTGTTCGGGAAAAGACAGCTCTTCCATAGTTTCCCAGCCTTTAGTTGTTTTGTCGATGGGTTGGATATTATTCACAGGCAATCGTCTTCTCGGAATAGAAGGACTTCTTCTGGTCTTCTGTTTAAAACAATTTTTGCACCACACGAATGGACAGCACAGGTATTTCCAAATACCGCACATTATATGAAATTCGAAAACTATTCCAAAAATTTCTTATCTTTTTTATCTTTCTCTCAAAATTCAATGGTAGTTTTTTAGTAGAATTATCGTTAAACTCTCATAAATAAAATTCAAATCAATAACCATTTGGTTGTTTCGTAAACTTTAAATTAATTCATTTTAAATTTGAATCGACATTTTCAACCGTTTTATTGATATTTATTTAAATAGTTTTATGAATCATTAAAATTAAAACAATGATTCAATTGTATAGAATTATAAGGCACCAGAAATAAGCCTATTTTATTTTTCCCTGCCCCATACCCCCAGTACTTTTGGCAAAATGTCCCTCCCCCTCCTAAAAAAATTTAATTGGCCATCTCTGCAAACGTTTATCTTGATTAAAAAAAGTCCCAATTATCTGAAAAACTACAAATAGCATTAAAATTAAGAAAGCTCATTTGATCCTCTATTAAATCCATATTTTATTTGTATTTTATTTTGTTATTCAAGTTTTATTGTCTGTTTTTCTGTTAAAATAGCTTAAAATTTTGAAAATAACTTTATTTCTAATGAAATTCAATAGCTTTTTGAAAGTTTACAATTTTAGCTTGATTAAATATCGATCTAACAATCAGTAGTGATATTTTTCAAATCGGAATTCTTGTATTTGTCAATTGACTGAGTTATCCAATCGATATAATAGGAAGTTTTTAGATAGAAAGCTGGGGTTAACGGCGAACATCTATTATTTGTGGGAGAAATCGATAAGAAAGAGGCAATTCCAAACTGGTACATTCTTCCATTCACCAATTGAAAGGCTGGTCCACCGGAATCGCCCTTTAGGCAAATTTTATAATTAAGTTTAAAAATGAAAGCCATTCGTATGGATATTACCCGACAAACGGATAATTGCTTTTTTCTCAAACAAATTCTTTTACCCAAATCGTGATTTCCTTGTAGTCCAATGTTTCTGAAGTAAGTGTAAGTTTCACAGAATTCTTCAGAAACAATATCAATGTCAGCCTTTTGCAGAATCTTTGGCGATGACTCTTCTTGATTGGATGCAGTATCGGACCAGACGCCCCAACCGGCAATTGTTATACTGTTACTGATTGGTTCCTTATATTTAGGCGGTAAACAAATTGTTGCAAGGTTTTTGTTATTAATTTGAATATTTTTAGTGACTCGCAAAAGAGCGATGTCATCACTTAAGGGGTCCCGTTTGTTAAAACAGCCATTGATGACCCACTGGTCCACATCGAAACGCGTTGTCGATTCTTTGAATAACTTGGATATGCTTTTTAGAAAATCTTTGTCTACAATTTGTGTCTTGTTTTTGTCTATAGTGCCGACCACTGCCAATAAGTCGGAGGGGTTGAATTCAGCCGATTTGGCGCTTTCGATACAATGAGCGGCTGTCAGAATATATCGGCTGTTGATTATGGATCCGCCACAGAAATGGGCCGTTTCCGAAGGGTTTCCTTTTGGTCTAACTTGAAGGGAAGCCATGAATGGAAATTCATTCTCCTGGGCATCACTTCCACCAACAATTCTTCCCTGAGCTCTAAGACCACAGTCTTCAGAATTTATAGTCAATCCTTTGCTGATTTCGAAAAGGCTGACCACTGAAACAAATTTGATTTTGCTAGAAATTATTTGATAATTCAACTGAGTCTTTGATTACCAATCAATGAAGACATCACTAAAATTATGAACGCCTTGAAAGTCATTTTTTTAACTTTAGATCAATGTATTTAATGAGAATGAAGTCTACTTTAAGTAATAGTTGATTGGTATGAAAAATGGAAGTATTCCTATATTTTGAATTGTATTTTAGTTCAGTTTAATTCAAGCAAATCGTGCAAACAATTAAATGAAATGTAATTGACAAACAATACTTGAATATTTTGATCAACACATTATTGTATTACTGGTGCAATGCTATACAATATTCAGTGAATCTATTCAATAGCGAAGAATATTTTTGGATTTAAATTTTTCAGTTTTATTCAAATTGAATGATATAAACAATTTTAACAGATATTCAGCACTCCGTTCTAAAGGTTGAGTTAAGTGAATCGGAGTATTTATCAATCGATTCAGTGATCCACTCGGTATAGTGAGATGTCTTTAGATAAAGAGCTGGATTCGATTTGTAACACTTGTTATGAACAGGGAGAGTAATTGTTATGAAAGATGCGATTCCAAACTGGTACATTCTTCCATTGACCATCTGAAAAGCGGGTCCTCCAGAATCGCCCTTAAAATTCAAAAGAACAGAATATTATAAATAAATAGCAATTGTTTGGAAGAATATTTACCCGACAGACGGTCGCATCCCTTTTTTGCAAACAAATTCTTTTCCCTAAACGAAAGGTCATATAACCTATGTTTCTGAAGTAAAGGTAAGTTTGACAAAACTGTTCGGCCATAACATTAGTTTGGTCCTTTTGAAGAGTACGAGGAGGTGGTAAGTCACCAAAAGAAGTGGTCTCTGACCAGACACCCCATCCTGCTACCATCATTTGATCAGTTATGGGCTCGGTATAATTTGGTGGCAAACAAATGGGTGCGATATTGACCGAATTAAACGGTATGTCTTGTGTTGACTTCAACAAAGCGATGTCATCTGCCAGGATATCACCTGTTTTTTTGCTATATTCACCGCTATAGCACCCGTGAACTATCCATTTGTCGACATCATATTTATTGCCTGCTTTATTGTCCACCGAACCGACGACCAGTTGAATGTCTGAGGGATCTGAAAACATTTTGCCGTCAATCAACATTTGTATGCAGTGGGCGGCCGTCAAAACCCATCTTTCGTTCAGAATAGATCCGCCGCAGAAATGAATGGAATCAGTCTTTATTTGTAGAGAAACCATAAAAGGGAACTCATTTTGTTTAGCATTGGTTCCGCCGACAACGAATTGGGAGGATTTTATGCCACAGTTCTTATGGTTGGCGAAATCAGCTCTAATCTGAAAGACTAACAAAACTAATTAATTTATCATTTCTTCAATCTTAACATTAACTCTCATTTACCCAGAAATAAGACCAAAAATAAGCTATTATTAAGTAAAGACATTTTATGCACAGAATTGAATGTTTCCAAAATTGATTCAAATAAGTTTAATATTCAAATAATATATTCAATATCTCTTTAAGGAGGAGAGCCCAACAATTTGTGATTTTGTCACAAACCAATCAGAGAACAGCAAAGTTTTACCGACGGTTCGCGCCTACAAAACATTATTGAAATGAAATTTAGTGAAATACAGTAAAACCCATTTATTGTGTCGGAAAATGTTTAAAATCAAACCCTTTAGACAATCAGACTTTGAGCGTGAAATCAGAAAATATTTAAAAGGACAGTCTATTTGAACACAAAACCTTTGCTCGGATCACATGTTTAATTGATGTTTTGTCCGGACCCCGAATTGCCTGTTCTTGTAATCACACCCAATGGTTACTCATGTGAAACAATTGCAAATCGTTTAGGTTTGGGAAGTGATTCCTTCAACGAAAACAAGTTTGATGTCCACACTCACAGACATATAATAATTGTGTTGAAGACTGAAGACAACTATTCCTATCAAAAGGCTATCTTCAATGTTGTCAACAACTTTAAGAAACTTAACCCGAAATCCAAATGTCAAGAAATAGATTTGTGGACAACTTGACAAATGATAGAAACCTTTAATCAAAAAGTGGCCACAAATCGGTTCAACACTAATCCAGTAAATAATAGTCAAAGAAGTTTTAGTAATGTTATTGAATATAGTTTTGTTAATAAATGAAAGCTCACGAGTTGTCACTAATTGATAATTCAAATAAAACTTATTTCCGTTATTTATCACTAAATTCAGAGATAATTTTCATCAGAGCCTCCATTCAAGTCATTCCTAAATTCAAGCCTTTAATTAGTGTTTTCATCTTTAGTTAGAGTTTCAAAAATGACAGAACCTATTAGGCGTCAGGTAGTGGTAGAAGAGAAGGAAGACAAGGATCTGATCAAAACTTTCAATTTGGTCGA
>JAQIWP010001443.1:0-15061 GCA_034695525.1 Euzetes globulus
GGCCTCTAGCAGAAAATCATAAAATTTCCCGGGTGACAAGCGGTCTTATTTCCTTCAAAAATGGGCATACTTCTTTAATATCTTTAAAAATGATTTTTTAAAAATATTATTCGACTGTATTTCTAACAAAATTTTACAAAAATAAGAAATGAAAAAATATTTTATTTTTCATTTAAGAGAATGTAAGATAGAATTGCAGGGGTGTCCGAAAATCCTTTATAATTCTTAATCTAAAATCAAATTTCTTTTACATCAAAATTCGCGATGAATTGAATTTCATTGAAATCTATTGAATCGATTTCAAGAAATAAAATCAGAATAACTATTTTATTGATTAAAATGAAACTATCCAATGATTATGTGTTAAAATCGTGTTAAAATTAGACAACAAAAGCTTTCCATGGTTAAGTATTATTTGATACACTAATGAATTTTGAAAAATGCAAATTCAAAGGTTTTAATTATTATCTGTTTGATTGGTTGGCGTTACTGTTTCTCTTGGGATCCGATAATCAATCTCTTCTTTGATATGAAACATAAAAAGTAATTATTCATAATTTCAGCGAAAATTTTCGTCAAAATAATCAGAAAACTCTTTTAATGGCAAATATGTGTAAATCAGTGGACCGTTGAATCCATCGCTTCTCTTATTACTCCTGTTGTTCATTAGTGAGACCATACTTGCAATCCTGAAATCAATATTGAATTTTCGTAGTGTTAGTCGTAAATTGCTTTTTACGTGATAACTATTTTTCATTCGTCACTTAATTAACAAAAATTAGTTAATTTTCTTCTCTTTTCTGCAGAAAGTTATGATTGATTAATACAAGCTGTGATGAAGCGAGAAAAAGTTGCCTAGTTCAATGACCAACTCTTTTACTATAATTGACATTTTAGGCATTCCTGGTTAATTTATTAAATAAATGTTGATCGATTAAGGGGAATTCATTTTTGTCGACCATTCAAGTAAATGGGATTTCCATTTAATGATCTCTTAGGGCTCAATAATATTGTTTTCATTCGCTTTTAGTCTTCAATAAAAATAAGAAATTCTAATCATTTGAATTGTTTTCAATTCGGACTTTAATCTTATTTATTGAAACTTTAAGCGATATAATGAAATTACTTTTATATAGAACTCAACCCAATTTCCCAAATAAATCGACACATTCAGAGATTTCATTCCTACAACTGTTACTTCAGATTCTATATTTTGAAATTCTGGTCTTTAAATGAAATCCTCTCTGAATAGAGCTTTGATTGAAGTCAAACATTGACTTAACTATCGATAAAATATTTATTTTTAAGAAATTTTCCAACAAATACTAATTACTTTTTGAATAATTCATTCGATTGAAGACTAAAACACTTTACTTGTTTCAAAAGCTTATCGATTTATGAATCAAATATTTATAAAAGAACTTTAATAAACTGATAACAAAATAGGATTACAAAATAGTTATTTTATTATAAACTTGGTTGAATAAGATAACATTTCATTGAATTTTAAATTAAAATTTTGTCATTATCATCTGGATACAACAGAAACTGTTTAGAAGTGGTTTCTGCTGCGTTATCAAGTGAATTTAGCTAATGATTACCGGATAAACTTATTATTTATTGAATTTCGTTTTATTCTAATTGTCTCCGGAATAATGGGATATTGTAATCGTGTCATAATTAAACACCAAAATAACCTTTCTATTTTGAGAAACCTTCTAGAACATTTCTTTTATGACAACTCTAGTCAAGTTTTGTAAATAAATTTGTTTAAAGAACAAATGTGCTTGAAGCTGAAAAATTTCAAAAACAAATTATTTTCAAGTCAGTGCTCAACAATTTGAAGTTTTGCTTCATTTTAAAAGTAGACAATTCATTAAAATTAAAAAAGTTCATATTTTTTATAAAGTTTAAAGCTCAATTTTTGCCAAATCCTCTTAAAACTCTTAAAACATCTAGTTCTGTTAAATAAATAGCATGGCTTACAAGAGATTTATTTTGAATAAAGTAAAGTAAATTATATTAAATCTTTCTCTAAAAGATGATGAGTCGGATATAACCCAAATACTCCACTGATTCTCTCGTCTTTATAGGCTTCCATCCTATCCAACTTAGCAAGGTAAAGTTTTTAGTTAGAAAGGGCTAAGCCTCTTTTCTTCTAACCAATAAAAATCTTTATATTACGATTATGAATAGATCAGAAAAGGGTTCAGAACAATTATTTCATCACTTGTGAGTCACTCTATTAAAGATTTTTCAACAGGAAAAATGGAATCATTGCTGATAAGAACATTTAAATATTTATTGAATCACTGAAAAAAAATTTTTTTTTTGCTTTAAAATAGTTTTTATCAGACTGTCATTTAGTCGTTAATAGTAGAGTCTAAGCAAATGATTGCTTCTGAAACTTGACTCAATCAAAAACCATTTGATGCGTTATTTTTCACTAAATTCATTAAATATTAACTAATTCATTTTGAAATTAATTTTTAGAACATCCCTCTCATCGAATTTGAGAGAAAGAGAGGGAGGGAGGGAGAGAGAGAGAGAGAGCACCTGAAATATCATTCTGTAAATTGTATAGATCTATTTTTCTCCGACTTTGTACTCTGGTATTTGAGTTTAGTGGTGTAATACCAACGAGTAAATTGATATAAATCTAATTTTACTTTAAATCCAATTTCTTATTCTATAATTTAATTTTTCGCTTCATTTATATTCATAAATAGCAGAGAAATATCTTCTGACAGACAAATAAGAGCTCAAAACCAATCATTGTCTGACTGATGACAGCCTATAGATTCAGCCATCAAATGAAGAGTGACTTATATTTTGCTTCACATTCAATCAATTTCTCTCACTTTTCAACCGTCTTTTGCTGAGGAAAGCAAAAAAAATCTACAAAATATGAAATATTGAATATATCTTACGCTCAGTTATCAAAAGCAAAAACGCATCGACACTATTGGGTAACTATTTTTTTCTTCAATTGCTTTCTTATTTGTGATTTATTACAAAGTCGTAAAAATAGCATTCAATTTTTAAATCAGGATTTATATTATTCATCGCTGAGATGAGCTCGTACAGCTTGAAGAAAAAGCTCCATTTTATTCGGCTTTCCTGATTTACAAAGGGCTTTAAATTGGCACTCTCACAATTTAATTCAGGTTCTCAATATTAGTCTCACTTCTAGATACCAGTGGGAAAGCCTACATATGGCTCTACTTAATATTGAATAATACATTTAGCTAATGGCTATCTATTGGACACATCCGTTACCAATGAAATCGTGATTTACTCAAACATTTTTTCAATTCAAATCTCACGAAGTATTTGAACTCAATTTTGATGAAAATATTGTGGATTACATCAAAAGACATGAAATTACATATGAATTGACGATCGATGCAAAAATAATCTCTTTGAGAAACTAAATTATTGGTTTTGCTTTGATTTATGTCATATAATCTGAGAATTTATATCATTTTACTCTTCTTTTATCGATATTTCATAAAATTTACATAAAATGAATGGAAAGACTGAAAAATTGCAGATTATTTGAAAAGAAGTGATAATTTCTATTTCCTATTAGATTATCAATCACTTCAAAGTTCATTGTCTTTAGTGTAGATATCATATAACGAATTTCAATTTTTCAGAGATAAATCTATTTCAAATAATTTGTCATGCTAAACCATTTTAAGCGGAACGGAATCGAACATAAGTTAGTGCACATGAGCCTAATCATTTATTTCTTTCATTTCTCATTTTATAGTACATTTTATAAATTTCTTTCACTTTTCTACCCAAAGCAACGGAAACTCATGACTTTCAGACCGCGCTTTCATATCAATTGATAACTTTTTAGAGAAAGCTTTGCTAACTCTTCTCTTAACTGCTTTACCAAATGACCGAAAAAGGTTTCAATTTTTCAGACGAATTCACATACATTTAAGTGCAGAAGAAATGATTTCCATTAAGGCTTCAGTCGAGGTCTTATCCACGTATGAGTGCTTTTATAATTCACTCGAATTATACCACAAAAACAGAGCTGGACCTTTTTCCTTTACATTCATTGAGCTCACCGTTGAATCAAAAATAATGATATTTTTCTCTTTATGGAAGTCCTTTATATCAAATTTGTTTTGCATTAAATTTCTTTTATCCTAAATGTAAATACATTTGAGAAATGCATTCGAGTCTATAATAAAGTTATCATTTATTTAATGCTTTAGATCACGGAGGCTCTCAAACAACCAGGATGAATTTCGATGAGTTATTTCTTATTGGTTTACTCGAGACCTTCTTCTTATTCACTGTTTTCTGATTAAGCTAAAGAGCAGAGATGTGCAAGGTCCGTGACCATTGGGGGATTCATCTTTTGGGTCAAAACCTAGGAGGTACAGATAATCTGTATTTCAAAAATTGCTTACTGAAAACGTCAATTTGTTATTTTGTCCTTAAATAGACTTATTTTCGGTAATTTTAGCATGTATTAGTTTAATTAAGCTAATATTAAGCTAATTTATCAAGTTTCAAGTCTAAATTCCTTAAAATAACGGATGAAATTGCAGATGCTTGACGACCCTTCTTAATGGGATAAGTCACCAAATCTTGGACCTAAGGAGATGCTTCAGGAAATCGCTCTTGCACATCTCTGCTAAACAGATTACTTATTTCAAAGAAATTATGAATGTATGAAAAATAACAAAATTGATTTATAGATTTATAAAATATTCTGTAAAAAATATTCATAATTTGAGTTTTTACCCGACTTTTGTTTGATCGCTGACTGTTCATATTTTTTTACAGTTTCATAAATTATGAATCAACACAACTACCAAAACCTAAATGATTTATAGATCCTTTTTAACTAGTGCTATTATATTAGCCACTTAGTGTTCAAATAAATTCAAAGTGTCCAAAAATTAAAGCAAACATTTAATCATTCCAGTTTCTTTATTGAATTTTTGAAGCAAACATAACTTTTATGCGATAATATTTCTAAGAATATTCTTCAAATTTGAATAAATAGTTTTAATTTTTAAAAGAAAAATATTCAGAGATAACCAATGATAAACAATTTTGTTATATTTGTGTAAAAATTACTTAAATGTTTATCCAACAAATTACACGCAAAACAAATACAATTTTTATATACAAAGAATTAGACGAAAATGAATTATTCAAACGAATAATTCAATAATAATAATGAAGTTTTCTTATTTGCGATACAAATATAATTTTCATTTTCATCGTTAAAACTTTTCACATGAATTATGAATTGCTAATAAATTGCGTTTTGAAGCCAATCGGATAATTAAAAGCAATTTGAAAAATAAATTTATGTTTGACTTAACATTTTTCACGCTTTAAAAGAACCAAAAAATGATGATTTCAGAGAATAATCGATTAAATCAATTGAACCATTTGTCAACTCATTTATTGAAAGAGATGCGCAAGATATATAATCTCTACTGTGAATAAATGTTGTAAACATTCTAAATTGATCATGTATTATTGGTTACACTGAATTCTGAAATGGGTATTCAATACAAGGAATTTACAATACATTTTTACCTTGAACATCTCTTACCATATAAAACCGATTATAAAACTAAATACTAGCATTATTACAAGGATAACAATCAAACTTAACAATAATTTCTTAATTTATTTTATTATATAAATATAGGTTATATGTTAATCAAAAGCCATGGTTGAATATTCAATAAAATAAGTGAGTATTATAAGTAGAATCGCAGGAACTCAATTTTGACAAGATTAAACAAGAAATGATTGAAAATGCAGAGGTGATAAAAGCGACACTTCACTGTAATATGTTTTTTGCCTGAATTCTTATGAGACTTCTCCAGAATATCAAGTCCTTAATGTCGTCAAAAGTTTAACTGAAATTTGTTTTTCCAATAACTCAAGTGTTTACTTCTTGTCATTTATTTTTTTTTCTCTTCATTTCAAGTTTCGCAGTATTTTTTTTATCTTTCCTATTTTTCGCTGTCATTGACTGATCTCTTGCTCTCATTTGTCTACACTTTTTTCTTTACATTTTTTTTGAGAATCTTTTGTTTTAATTCTTTATCTAATCTTTTGCGGCGAATAAATTATGTGTCGAATAATAATAGAAGACATAAAAATGAGACATATTTTCATTAATAATTCAACGCTTTGGATATTATCTATTAATTGTCTGAAAAGATTGAGACTCGACTTATTTTACGAGACTTTTAGGTCCAGAAATAAAATAAAAGGATTAGATTTTATTTGTTTTGAAGGAAATCAATTCTAATAATTTGTTGTTAATGCGTTTGTGCTATTGATCCGACCAGTGCCACAATATCTCTTCATAAGACGACCAAGCAAGTTTTAAAACTATTTCATAGTTCACTATTCATATAGTTTTTGAAGTATCATGAAAACTTTCAAAGTAGATGTGGCATCTAGATTCTTGAAACAAATGTTAAGTTATAATCTATTTCGATCATTTAAAAGAATATTGAAGAGGGAGGAAAAGAAGACAGGCAATTGTATTACCCGATGCACATCTTGATCATCAGCGTTATTGTTTATGACCAGGCGCTTTGTGCATTGACTGGATGAAATATTTAATGAACGAAATGAAATAAAACATTGATATCTTTGTAAACTTTGGGATGTGATTCGGAAACTTTGCGATTCTATTAATAAAGTAATAGAAGTGTTGTTTGCTTTCCAATCAATACCCTTATGGCTTGTGATCCCATTTACAAACAATAATCGATAAATTCAGTTCGACTTATCCTATAATTAATAACATAACACAAAATAGTATTCAAAAGTATATCGATTTTCTGTTATATGACAATCAAATTGAGTCTAATATGTTCTTTTCAGATATTATTTGATCCATTAGTAGATCAGACATTAGAAACAATAATAACAATAATTTTGTTTGACTAGTGTTTTATTAAATTTAAAAAATTGAAAACAACATAAAAACATCGATTCTTAACAAATAATAATAGATCTGAAAGAAAATTTTTACTTCTAGCAAAAATCGAAAAGAAAAATAGAGGAAACGAATGAGATTTATCACAACTTATACCAATAGTTAAGCAAATAAATTACATATTAGTCTTCCCATAGAAAAGATCTGCAAAGAATATTTGCTGAGAGAGACTGAGAGAAAATAAAATCAATTCATTCCCGAAAGCAATACATAGAAGAGTGAAGACGACAACAACATAACTGTAAGACTATTGACTGCTTTGATAACCATTTGTAATCAAAAATCATGAGATCCTTCTTTCTCTTTGGATTCTGATTTCGTCATCAATTCATCCACATTTTGGGGGCATTTGACAGGGCTTTTGAATATAAGTTGCAAAATTACAATATATTACACAAAACGGCCGAATCAGACATCATCTGAAGCGGTATTTGTGTGTCCAACGGCAGTAGTTCTGTGGTTAGCTCTGTGCCCCGTTTCTTCATGCAATTAGTGCACTCGCAGGGGAACTGTTTCGGTGGCGGGTATATCATTTCGACATATTGCTCGGCGGGCATTCGTTCCGACACTTCCATATAGGTGTGCTCTTCAGGCCGTAGCTGTTGCTGTTGTTGGCTGGCGGTCGATAATGACTGTGTAGTCAGCGTTTGATTCTCAATGGGATAATAGTATGGATTCGCCATTTGTTGGCTTCTAATCGTGTAATTATTCTGATTAACAACAGTTGCCATACATTCGTCACAAAAGCATTGATTAGTTTTCTCATAGTCTGATCGCTTGGATTTGGATTTTGAAAAGAATCTGAGTCTCTGTTAAAACCGAAATTCGTTGAGAAAACAAAAAAAGTTTTGTTAGTTTTTATTCTTATTAGAAAGTATTCAAAGGAAAACTCATTATATATATTTTTTCTAAGATTTATGTTTAATCCTTTTTCAACATAAATGATGCAGGGCTAATCATCGATAAAATTCGCAGAATACTGAAATTAAGTGAAAAATTAAAGAAAATTTCAGCAGATTATTGTGGATCAAAAAATACAAAAATAAAGAGAATTAGGTGAAAATTCATTGCAGTTCCGGGATTAGTCATAATTTTCAACATTCATTTATATTTCATTGTTCAGGAACTTATTCAAATGAATTGTATAAGAACTAGGGTTGCCAGACATCCTGGTTTGGCCCTGATTTATGGTATCTGCTCTATTTACCGGATTAAGTATGGCCAGGACAATATGTGCAAAACTTCAATAGCATTTTGTAATTGAAATACAAAATATTGTATTTTTCAATTCATAAACTGTAAAGACTACTATTTTAATCAAAATATAATAGTAATTACCATGAAGAAATTTGAAGTTCAAATGTTTTTAATGTTATTACTTAATGTATAACAGGGAAGACAAATATGAAAAATTAACTCTTGTAAATTATAAACACACCTGAGAAGAAGTCGCTTTGCTTTTATGGGGGGATTTTTGGTAATATCGGACAGAATCTGACATTTGTGCAAATCGATGTCAAAGAATCCATCATTTTGTTTTAGTTTGATAAAATCCAGTCTTAAAATTTCAAAAATAGCATAATGATTAATAATATTGATTTTCCACAGCATTTTAAAGTCAAAATATCCTGGTTTACATTTTTCAAACCCTAGTAAGAATTCTGTAATTTATCGTGTAATTAGTAATTGAAAACATCGGTGATTCGGACGTCAATTTATTTTTACTTCAAATGTAGCAAAGATAAGCAAGGCCGAGATCATTGCAATTTTACTTTGATTTTTTGTGTTAATGAAACAATAGCAATTCAAAGTAGCTTGGTTATTATAATTTAACAATCGAAATAATGATCTGTTATAGAGAGATTACAAAAAGTTGATGCATTAAGTAATATATTCTTTTTTCATTTCCTATTCATCATCTTAAAGAAACTTTGTTAATCTTAAATGTGTTGAGTGATTTCTATTATTGAAGAGCCTTAGTATCTCATTAAACCTCTTTGAAAGACTTCAACATTTATTTTTTAATCTTAATTGAGATCTAATGAAATGACATTAAATGTATTCATAGACAGAACATTGAGTAAAGAAATTGAATCGTTTAATTCATTCATATATGGCTTCAGCCAGCAGGTCGCAAATAATGTTTTAAAATATGATTTCCTTGTTTTCATCTCAATCTGGTTAAATGAACTGTGATTTGGACTTTTCAAGATAGCGTAAAATAGGGTAAAACAATTTTGGTCAACCAATCTTTCAATGCTATGTCTAACACACTCTAAATCTTTACTAAATTGTTACAAGTTAAATTCAACTAGTTACAAACAAATGTAAGAGTTTCACTAAACTTTATTAAATTGAAGAAGACCTAGACGATAAAATGTTGATATGGCAAAAATTATCAAGCTGGCTGATTGAGCTCTTATTGAACTTTAAATAAATAATTGGTTAAATAACTGGTATGTCTATCGATTTCCTTAAGTAAGCAAAAGAATTACATGATTTTTTCGTAAACAAATTCTGTTTAATCAAACAAAACTAATGCGACATTTTTGAAGTATTTGTTGAAAACCAAAAAACCAAACTTCAAGGGACAGAAGTTTAACCGTAATTCGAATTAAAGGTAAATAAACATTGCCTTTAAAGACTAAAACTTTAAGATCACAATGTCTTGAAAGTCAATAATTGCTTCTATTCAATGTCTTATCTAAGTTCAAGGAAGTCATTGTAAAATGGTTTGAGGCATTGATTTTGATTTTATTATCATTTCATTCTTGTGCTGATAAATAGAGGACAATCAATAAGACCAATGATTTGATGGCAGACATCTATAATTCATAACAGTCTTTAGCACAAATAAAATGATAAATAGATTTAAACGGAAAAATGTGTCCGTTAAATTTAAGATCAATCACTGAATCATTAGCTTAATTATGATAATAGACACCTTTTTATTCCTTTTAATTATCAACAGTAAAAAGACTAAATTTCCTGGGCTAATAAAAACTGAATCCTTATCAGACTTGAATGATTTGTTTGCAGGTCAAATTTTTATTCAAATTTAATAAATTGACAAAATTATTAAAACAGATCTAAGAGCTGAAGAATATTTTATATTTTCGATGAGAAACAAAATGAGAGAATAATGAACTTTTGATCTGAAATTGTTTCTTCACTGTTTTGTTTGTTGTTCTAATCGTTGAAAATCATCTGGATTAACGTCTTTATAGGCCCTCATTTCATGGGGTGGCGGAGGGTTTTTCATAGACCACAAGACACTATAACAGAAGCCGAACTGAGGTAAAGAAATCAAATACATGAGAACCACTACCAACAGAATTGAGACAATGAAAAATAGAGTGAGGAATGGCCAGAGAGAAGACCCATTTTTGTTGTCGCTGTCAGACCTTCCGACAGACAGAAGCATAGATTGTAGTAAAAGAGCCGATATCTTGTGGACAAACATTTTTTGTGAATTGCATTCAAAACTTATTCATTATTGTAATCGCGTTTCATATGAATCGCTAAATTATTTCAATGTTTTCTGTTAGTAAATAAAAACATCACGAATTGTGACGACCTGACACGCGTTCAGGTTTTCATTATTCAGAACAATCCAAGCAAAATTTTTTTTAAAAATTTAACAACCTTTTCTTGTCATTTCTTTAAGTCATAAATCATTTGCGCCATAAAAACATATCTTTTATAAAAAAGATGACAATTTCTGAGATTTCATTTTTTAGTTTTGAGTTCCCTATTATTCGCGGAAACAACGTCTGAACGATTGATAACCCACTCATTTTAAAAATAGCCTCATAAGGATCTTTTCATTTGCAACATTAGAATAGACTTTCAGGCTTAATATTCGTCATAAAGCTTATTATGAAAAAGATAATTAGTTTTACGCCAAACTTTAAAATTATCTTTTATTTTTTCAGAAGTTGATTAGAAAGTTACAAGAATTAACTTCTTCTGGGAATCAATTTTTTACTAGAATTGCTTTGAAAATCATTTCTGACCAGAACTGAAATCACCTAAGTTTTAAATAGGGAATAGACTGCCTTAAATTTACTGGCTATAATTATTTTGCCCGACAGAACAAATGGAATAAAATAAGACAAATTAATTTTGAATAAATCTATTTAAGTTAATTAAAAGTTTATATTTTTCGAAGTGAATTGCCCAGAGTGAACCTTTTGGGGATATAACGTCTCTACTTAATTAAAAATTTATTTAATATTTTTGCCTAGACAATTCTTATTTTTTAAAAACATAGCAGTAATGAATATATTTTATTTTATAATTTTCATTAAAAGTACTTAAAAATCTGGCTTAAATCGATTTCATCACTTTTTTGAAAAAGGATAACTGAATTGAATAAATGACAAAATTATAGACCAATTCTACAGAAAGGATGAATCTTTTGAGAGATTATTTTATTGATAGAGTCTTTCATCTTTTGCCAAAAGAATGGATTCTTTCAAATGGAAACAAATTTCAATATTGACAAACCTTTTTGGATGATTTAGTTTGCGATGTGTTTTGAGTTTCCATCAAATGGTCGGCATATTGCGAGCTCTGCATTGTTCTGGCTTAGTTTTTTTTCTTCTTCTTGCTGATTATTGCGAAAAGTTTCTCAACTTGTGGACACAAGAAAAGCTTCTTTTGTGACTGAAATTCCAGTTAAATATTCGGCGATTCGCTCAGTTATTATAATTACCAAACAAAATAGCCTTTATCAATGATCAGGGACTGTTTATTATGAATGATCTGCAGTGAAGCCAAACGAAGCGACTTAACTGTAATGACTTTTCTCGCTTTTCTGGTGTTTTGTGAGCGAAGAGAAAAAGCAAAACTTCTTTATTCGCCCAACACTTGACTTCTTTTCAAAGCGCGTCTTCGATACTGTTTTTTATCAATTCTGAACGATTGGTCAGTAGTTGAGTAACAATTCATTGCAATTCTAATGTGTCTTTTCGTTCACAGGTTTTGTCAATTCATTCGAGGAATTGATTGCAAGGAATGACCACAACTTCACAATTGAAGGTTTTCATCACAAACAATGATTGCGTGAAAACACAAACATTTGAGAGGATAAGCCATAAACTGAATTTTGATTACTGTCTTGCGATGGGAGCCATTGCGGGGAACAGCACAGAACAGCTGCCAATTTTAATATATTTTCAAATGACTACCACTTTGTCTTTGGTTTTGTTCGGGCTTTGCTTTTGAGGGCCGACACGCAAACAGTGATTACTCGCCTTAATTTTGAATCACTCTGGATTTTCGCACGTTTTCACACAAGCCTTGTCTGAGAATTATCAAGAAATTTATCATTACTATGAATAATTTACCTTTAATGCGAAAAAATTTAATTAGCTTTCAGAATTTGCGTGATTTCACCAGATATTACCGAATCATTTTCATGATTGGATAGAATATTAGTTTTAAATCGAAATTAAAACAAAATATTTTGAATTTCAAATTAAAATAATGAGGAAATTTGATCCATTTTCAAATTCATAAAATCTGCATGATTGCTACATTCATGAAAATATAATGAAATGTCTCAGAAAAAACGCCTCTAATTTAAAATTCATGGATTTTGAGACAAAATTCAACTAATCTTTAGTTCGTTTATAACTAAAATAAAACAAAATCTTATAATAATTTTGAATTTATATCAAAAAGAAAAAAATGTCGAATAAAATAAGAAAATAATTGAATTTCGTGAGAAACTTACCAAACAGTGCCGACAGTCGTAGCGTTAATTTTGATACAAGTCTTTAGTAACTCTAATATCAGTAACTAATGAAAGATCAAAACTTTTCACTCAAAGGCTTGAGTGTAATGTAAGACAAGCGAAGAAAAAGACTTCAATTAAGTGTGAAGTCAAACAAATTAGATGTGAAAAGAACTTTAAGTAACAAATGGTTTGACATAAAGAATATTAGGTAATGTTATTCTTTAACCACAGATTCTGTTTAGTATTAGATTTCCAGACTGTCTGAGTGCCTGTCCTCTGAACGTCTGCTTCACTCAAAAGACTTGAGATTAGGTGTGAGTCGTTTGTATATATGTGCCGACGATGTCTTGTTTCCAGCGCTGACACATTCAGCACCACACTTGTCCACAAGGATGATGGCACATCAGTTCATAGGCAGTGCCTGTGCCCTCACTCTCGCTCATCTCTGGCAAAACACTCCGGCAATTGAGTGCTAAGGAATTGTATTTGGGATCGATTTTTCTCGAGTCAGTGCATGCGTTCACTTATTTAACGTTACACATAAATGTTATATCAGTTGAGCACTAGTAGGGACGGCTAGTTTTATTCATACAAATACACAATGACTAGCGATGAGAAAGCGTTGTAACGATTGCTCTTACATTCCGATTAATTATTCACTTGTTTAAAGAGTTTGTCAAATCCTCTTTGCATTCAATTTTTTCTGAAAATGTTTTAAATGAAATACTTTTCATTTCAAATCAAATATTTGAAACTCGTTTATCATTTTGTAAATTAACAAAAGAATTTTTTTAAACTTTTAGCAGAAGATTGTTCTCAATCTCTTCAGAAATATTAATGGGAATAATGACACATTTCAGCAAGATTTTAGTATCTCAGATTGAACTGGATTCATTAACATGACTAAAATAATTAAATTTCTAACAAGCGCCTTCAAATCATGCTTAGCTCAAATTCAAAATCAATCTTTTCCGATGAAGTTTTCAATGAAATTTTATTTAATTAAACAATAATTAAATTGTCTTTCTTTGAGTGGGCGCTCAGCATATATGTCCATATCGTTAATATAAACAAATACTCTGAAGCCTATATCTGGTATTTTTAGCTTCAATTTTTTTACGTTAATGGCTCTTATATTTGTGAACAGAATTATGTCGAATAACAATAATTAAGGCGCACTCTTTAAGAGATGGCCATCCAAGTTTTTTAAAGGAAATATGCGAGGGTATTTTATTAGTGCTGAAAATTTCTTCTACCCTCTCCCCCCTCCCGCGGCTCCGGCGAACGAAGCGATGCAATTTTTGGGTAAGTTTTAGGATTTTTTGGTAATACCAAAAACCAGACATTTTTACAAATGGCTGCCAAGAAACCAAATACAGTCCCCTATTGGCAACCTATGGGTTAAGAAAAACAATCCATGAAAAGCGGTTTTTGGGTAACAAACTGATTGACAATATTTATAGTTTACTCATAAGCTTTCCCTTTTGAAAAACAAAATTCTGTTCATAGATATAAAATATTGATTATAATTTGCTACATTTTATTCCACATAAATCAAAATATCTAGAGCACCAAGAAAACTTTTCTAAAATAGATGTTTGAAATTAGTTGGATGTGATTTACCTGGTATTAACATTTTGATTGATTTTTATTAGCCTACAAATTCCTAAAATAGTGAATTACATGAAAAGAAAGTCTTTGATTAGATCGTTATAAATGGTTATAGATCGTTTATATGTGGATACTTTCTAAATGTTTTATTACACAACTGATAATAATCTTAATTACAAAGAAAACTATTCAAAATTGAGCAACTTCATGCAGGAAACTTCCGTTTTATCACAAAACAAAATTGCGATAGTAATCACCGGGCAATAAAATATATTATTTGCGAAATCGTCAGTTTCCATTAGCTCCTTGGTCATTCGTGAAACAAAAAATCAATTTGTAAACCAAACGATTCTTTACTCTTCAGAAATGGAATTGAATTTTCATAAGGAGCACATTAATTCGCTTGATTGTGATGGATGTTATTCCTGAAGAAATACAATTTTTTCAAAAAGTGTTTACACTTTTCGAATCCAAAATCGTTAGTTTCAGTGAAACGACTTCATGTGAAATATAAAAAGAAAATATTTGAACGAAGAAAATAACATTTATTTTATAGTTATTGAGGAAATAATAAGTTTATTCGAAATACTTGTTTGAATTGATTGGTAAAAATAGTTTTCTTTCTCACATTCTTTTTCTTAGAATATAACGTTAGAAACGAATCAGTTCTCTCTCTCTCTCTCTCCCTCCCTCTCTGTCTC
>JAQIWP010001444.1:0-15054 GCA_034695525.1 Euzetes globulus
GTTTTCTATTAGAGTGGTCTTAATATAGTGTTGATTATAGAGGTTTGTTGATTAAACAGGAGTTGATTATAAGCGACAATTTTTAACATTAATGCTAATTGAAGTGGATTTGGGTTCTAGAAGTTGTTGATTATAGAGGAAAGTTGATTATATCGGGTGGTGATTATACTGGCATTCCACTGTATACACTTTTGATACACAAAATTAAACATTTGTTCATGCCAAGCATAAATATGTACAAATACACCGTGCTCGGTTGAGAAGAGTTGAAAGTTCAATATTATATTTAATGTGCATTTTTTAATTCCTAATGTAACTGAATATTTGGTTTAAAAACTTTAGTTTTAAGCCCTTCACAATAAATAACATCAAGATATTTAGACCCTGAGTGAATCGTTGGTTGGAAACCTATGTTCTAGAGAAATAAATTCTAAAATTGCAAAATTTCTTAGATATTCTGGTAGATGTTCTGGGCTATAATCAAGATGATTGTAATATTTGACTGTAAGTTTAAAGAATAAGATCAAATGAAATGCTCACAGAATTTAATGACTAATCGGTCCCTCATTTGTTCAATGCTTTCATTATTTACCGCTATTTTGTCATAACTTTATCTTCAAATTAGTATTTCTTTATTTCGGATCAGTTGAAAGATTTGGTCAAAAAGAATGGGAAGAAGAAGACTCAGTTCAACAAAAGTGATTGGTCCCGAAGAGTCGTTAAAGAAGACAATCTCAAGATTGTCTCAAAACTTGTCGAAAAGTCGGCGAGATTTGCAAATGTCTAAATACATCCGGAATCAATTGGAGAAAATGACATCGATTGCCACTCAGATCAAAGACATTGCCATTCGATTCCTGTACACAAGCGGTGATCTGACCGATGATGAACTCAAGATAATGCACATCAAAGAGGTTATGCTGAAGACTGAACTGAAAAGACTGGAACAGATACTGGTTGTGTCCAAAGACGTTGAGTCCAATGGCTGTCGACTTGATGTCAAACCCATGGCTTATACGTTGATCAAAGACAAAGTGCTTCTCATTGACAACAAGAAGTTCTCTCTGGATAACAAGGCTTTGGCCAAAGAACCGGACGACACCCATGAAGAAGACAATACCGATTGGGAGAAGACATCGACTCTGACTGAGAGCTCGACTTCGTCTGCAGCCAGAGCTCCTCTCAATTGGCAGATATTGGAGGTCGAGGCCGACCAGTTCTTCCGCAGACGTTCTGTTCGCAAACAGCTGTTCCAAAACTCGTCTTCGACTGGTTCTGACTGAAGGGCTCAAAGAAGTCAATAAATATTTAGAAACTAATCTTTAAGACCAATCACTTGATTCCCGATTTTCATAGCATTTGTTTTAATCATTCGTTTGTTTCTTATCTTATTTTTCTTTTGTCTAATATTTTGGTCCAAACTCTTAATCATATTCTTTAACCGATTCTTATTTGTTTCCATTTATTGGCAATCATTCTATTGATTACTTATATTTTCTTTTAATACATATTTTTAAATTATTTCTATCCTGGTTACAATTGTTACCAATTGGTTATTCTTTGTTTTTCACACAAATAATTAGGTCATTTCAACCGATTCTTTCCAATCTATTCATGATTTCATTTGTATTATGACTTGAATTTGATTAATAAAAAATCAACTCAATAATTATTTGTACCTTGGTCTGTATATTGTTATGATAATTAGTGAAGACCTGTCTCGCAATTATCATCTCTTTTGAATATTCTAGTAATGCAGGGGTGGCCAAGTTGTGAACCAACGTACTTGACCTCCCCCTAGACGTAAAATTTTGGCTAGGGTGGGGGGGGGTCAAATCTCAAAATATTTCTTCTAGGGGGGGGGGCGAATCCGTTGCCCCCATTAATGTCCCCTGTATAATTGCCAAGATTTCTTTTGTTCATCCATTCAATAAAATCTATGTTATTATTTTCATCCTGATTATGAAATCGGAAAACTTTTATCAAAAACATTTCTTAGAGTTGAAAATCTGGTGACAAAGGAAATGATTTGATTAAAAAAATTAGAGGAAATATTCAATCAATTGACTGTTACAGGAAAATTTATTTCTAAATTCAAAGAACAAGGAAAACTTTCGAAAATTGCACATAAATATGAAGAGGAAAAATTAACAGTTAAATAATAAATGTAAATAAAAATTCAATAAAAAAAAGCCTTTTCTATGAATATCTGATTAAATTAAAATTAGAAAGTATAAATATAACTTTCTCTTGGTCCATGTTTACTTGGAAATGGGTTTAACTTTCAGAGCTTTTATCTGTAAATTTTCTGACTGGTATTTCGGGAATATTTTGATTATCTTTTGACTCAATGGTGAAGTAAAGTCCAAATTGTCCAAAATCTGGGTCCAATTGTCTGAAATGATTTTCTTGAGGTCCGATTTATTTTCGTTCCTATAATCCAGTATTTTATTTTTGGAAATTTTTAATTGTTTCTGCCTGTTCATCTGCGTTGTCGATTTGGGAAAATCCAAGATTGCATTTTTCGTTTCTAACCCAGCATAGACTGACTTAGCAATATCGTTTATTGGGAATTTTCCGTTCCAATAGGCAATAGAATTATTTTTCAAATCACGTGACTTTATCAGATTCAGACACCTGGCAAAATCATTGTCTTGGACTTGTTCGTGATTCCGATTCAAATCATCAATCATCATTTCTTTCTGTTCAAGGGAAAATATTTCATTCATTTTTTCAGTTTCATCGACAGTTTCAATATTTTTGATTGAATTCAAATCTGGATCCAAAACATAATTATGTTCAGAACGGAAGTCGTAGTCATTGAAACAATGAGCTGAATATTCTGAGTCAATACTGTTCTCAGTCATCACTGAAGAACTGCAGCTTTTCAGTAAAGATGTTTCGGATTCTTCGTCGGACAGTAGGATAGGATTGTTTGCATTCATTCCTAAATCGGTGAAAAATGACTTTTTCTGTTGTAACCCGTTTTGTTGTTCTTTTGTTATGTCTTGTTTAGTACGAATGTATGGATGAAAGGTAGTCTGGTTTCTTTTTATTCTGGTAACTTTATTACGATTTCTCTGTTTTGTTTGGTTTGTATTCCTTTGTCTTTCCAGTAGTTGTCTAACAGTTAAACCCTTATTAACCTGAATATCACAGGTTCTTTGGAAAGCAGTTGAATTCTGATTGTAATGAGCTTGGTCTAGCCCATGACCAGGTGAAATTTGAATATTATCACCCATTGTCAAATCGACTCCATTTTTATTTATATCGCTTCGAATAGCAATCATTTCAGGAATTTGGTGCCTAGACATTGAGGCAGTGACGTGTCCATGAGTGCCTAGCTTAATCACATTATGATTGACTGGAATTTTAACTTGGCCAGTAGATTTGCTTGGCTTCATGGTGTTGATATGACATTTCATGATTTCCAACTGGTTTTCTTTCAGCTTTTCTATAAATGATTGCCTTTCTTCCAATAATTGACGAACAGTTTTCTTGACCGCAATTTCATTATTCGTCTTATCCTTGTTTAAGTTGAGGTTATTCTGTGTTATTATCGGTAGTTCCGAACGTTTTGTAACATTCTGTCTTTGGTTGGGGTAATTCTGACCCTGATGTGATGAAAGAAAAATTTTTAATTTGTTAAATATCATGTTAAGAAATCATGAATCATTATTATTGATAGAAAAAAATCTGAGTTAAAGAAAGAGTTAAAAAAGTGAGCTTTTAAAAAATGATAGATTATTCCTCGACCGGAAGTACCGCTCGAAATCATTATTTTCTTGATGATACCGGGGTTAAATTCACTTATTTTAAACTTAATTTTGATTAAAAATGGCTTACTCTGCAAAATCAAAGAAAATGGTAGACAAAATGAATGAAAAGTAGTGAAAATGGCCACCCTAATCATTTCTGATAGTGGTTGTTTTAGCATTTTTTCTTTGAATATTTTTAGATTTCAGGGGGGATTACTTAGTTTAGTATAAACAGTATTTAAAGACCGTTAATTAAAAATCCTGATTTGTTTTGAAAAAGAGGAACTGATAAAATTAATTGCAATTTAGTTCCTTTCTTGAATACTGAATACTTATACTTAAAGAATATACTTGAATATTATTCTTCCAAACTGTGTTAGTTTGCCAAGTTTTTATTTCGAAGTAAAGCTATACAAATGAGTACAGGGTCGATCGTTTTTTTTAATAAATTTTAATCTTATTTAGTATCAGCTTGTTTTTTAAGCTCATTTAATATTTTGAAGCATGCTTTTTAATAAAATCTGACTGAAATACAGTGTACAATATTGATAAATAACTTGGCAAACATTTATTTGATGTTAACTAGAGATGGCAAAAAAAATTTCTAGGAGTTTCTCAGAGAAAGGAGAAGGAGAAAGTTTCTCAGAGAAAGATTCTAGAAAATTTCTCTTAACAAAATTACGATAATTTATAAAATATGTAAAAAGTTCAAATACGACATTAATTGTGTCAAATCATTAAGACGTTGCCATAATGACGATGTCCAAAACTAATTAAAATATTTAAGAAGATGAGATCAGAAAATCCTATAACTTTTAAAAAAATATAAACTAGAAATGTTTAAAATTTGAATAAAATTGATTTTCTAACAAATTTGTGAAAGTATTTGCCATCAATTTAAAAAAAACATTATGATATATGGACCGACCATTAAATCTAATGTTAAAAAGTATTCAGATTCTCTAGTGATTGCCTGACGGACTCTCTGACATTCGTTATAATTACCTGAATATTTTTAAAACAGAATTCCCATAACATTTATGAATAACTGATTCTTTTTAATTTAGAATGGCTGAAAGAACCATTTCCATCTAAAATATTTACCTCAATTTAGTATTTTCTTCCTTTAATAGGGTCTTAAATTAGGTCCTGACTTCAAAAGTGGCAATTGTTTTGTCACCATAAAAAAATTGTGCATGGGCCGACCATTGAAACAAATATTAGAATATTTTCCCATTGAAATACGTGGACCGACCATAGAAAAACCATTAAGAGAAAGTTTCTCGAGAAAGTTTCAAAAAGTTTCTCAAAATAAAAAGATTATTTCTATTTGGCCATCTCTACACCTGTACTGCTAACCATATTTGTATTTTAAACCTTAATACAACGCCTTCACGCTCTAAGTTTGCTTAAGGAGCAAGGATATGCCTTTGAGGCATTAAGATTAGAATAAAGTAAAATATTTGTAAAGCATTAAAGATAACAAAAATCGGCTATCATTTCACTTTAAGCTTATTTTTGAAACCTTGTTAAAACCTTGGGTGTAGTTATTTTAATTCTGCTTAATGTCATATTAAAGTTATATTTTTAAAAAACCAAATAATAAAGTCTTCAATGACCATAGTTTTCCTGGTGCTCTCTTAAATATTCCTGTTCATAAATATATACATAAGTGATTGTCAATATAGGTTTAATGGATAGTCTTTGAAGTAATTGACAAAATGGTAGATATATAGCAAAAAATGTTACACATCATCATTCGTTTTCTGATTAGTGTTAACATCGGTTGACTAGGTGACAATCAGTGCCATGAGGCTGTTGAACTGCCCAAAGTATCATTAAATTGAATATCTAATCATTTTATGACTATTTGAATAACATTTTAAGAATAGTACAGATAACCTTTCTCAAAAAGGCGTTTTATTAGACTTCAATTGCATTTTTATTATATTATTATTATCTTGTATAAAATTAAACCAATAATTTTTATTTATTAAACAATATTTGAAAATATTTTACAAAATAAAGATAGAAATAATAATCAAGATATTAATGAAAGAATTGGGAAATCAATGTTGCTTACCGTATTTGAAATTGCTTGAGCACTTATAGCTGGATTTTGGACTAAATTTTGTGCCCTGTTCCCATTATTACCAGTAGTTTCCTTAATGCTGTGGATTTTATTTAGAATTTTATTTAAATTTTGGATCTTGATTGTTTGCTCGGTATTTGACTGAAAATGATCCTGTTTCTCTTTAATATTATGAGGCCTGAGAAGTTCTACTAAGCTACCCGATATATTCTTATTGATTTCTCCTGGATGACTATTGAATACAATATTATCTATATTAAATTGAGGTTTCTTAAGTTGAGGTTGTCTTTGTTGTCGCGATATGACCTGGTTGTTTACCCGATTATTAATTGTAGTATTAATTTTGGTATTATTCACTAGATTTGCATAAAAAGGGTTTAGAATAGAATAGAGGTTCTGGTTGATTTCATTCTTTGTGGTGACATTCAGCGAGCTATTGATTAAGCCCAGAAAATAATTGTATTTCGACTCTAAATCCATTTGTTATCTAGGAGAAAAAGCATAAGATGAATCAAATATAGTTCAACATACCAGGAATGAAAATAAATGAATAATAAAGTTTTGATAAAGATTAGATGTTTTAATTATGATAAATCAGTTTTTTTTATTGATTAACAGTTGTTACTAGAAAATAGACAAGCACAAATTTTATCATCTAATTATACTGGAGATCATACTATAATAGATGCTGATGAACTAGCTAGTTTAATAAATTTACCTTTACTTTTGCTCACAAATAAGTGTGCATTTCATTATGTCAATTAGTTATATTTAGATTTACCTTTTATTAATCAAGCTAATTGTTTTAAAACAATTAGGAGAATGGACTTTTATTGATTAGCAGCTGAAGAGGAAAAGTAAATTAAATTTACTGATGAGTCACTTTATTAAAAACTAATTTAATTAATAAATTAATTGTAAGAGCCTTTAGTACAATCTGTACCATTAGACCAACTTCTATTACACAATAATTATTCATCTAACAATGTATTATCTGTATTACTGTTGAAGCAAGCAAATTTTTTAATCACTAATTGATTAGATTATCTGCATAGAAACTTTCTTGAATCACATTTATTTTAGTAAGAACATTCACCAAAGTCCAAGGTTAACTTATCTTAACTTGAACGATTATTCTTTTGATTCTTTAAAATAATCCAGAAAGATTTGTTTTAAAAAAATTTAATCAGTTTTGCCGGGTACTGCCCTTTGATACTCTTAATTATTTAATATACAGTCCATTATCTATTTAAGGGAATTTTTTGATGCATAAATATATTGTGCATGCTGAACTGTCTCTTATATCGAAGTTTTATACAAATCGAGGTAACTTGACTTCAGTGAAATAAAACAATGTAATTATTATTTAAATCCGAGAAACTTTTCAAATTTAATTGTTTTTTAAACAATTCAATTGTATGTATTATTATTCTTAACTTGTTTTCCAGATTTTTATTTACTTGTTAATTCATATAATTTAAATAATTGGCTAATTATTCATTTGAGGATGAATCACTAAAACGTACCTTATTTTAACATGCGTCGAGGCAGACTGTACTTTCTATTTTTAAGAGGTAGATGTAAAATAGCGCATTAGATTGAGCAATCACAAATTTAATTAATAAACATTTTTTTACATTTTTTTACATTTTTTTTGGTACTTTTTACCAATTAATAGATCTATTCTACAAACTTATAAAACATATAAAAGATGAGGTATTGAATGTTTTCTAGTCAAACGTTTCGACAGCAGTAACGATAAGAAACTGCTTGAATAGTACTTTGTTTATCAAGTGGTAACTGGTTTTGACAACAAGGCCACAACTATTTATCAATTCATCTGCTTAATTAATTCTAAAATATTTTGACGCAATTTTTAAAGAAAAATATTCAATTTTTAATGAAAACATTCAAAATGTCTGCTTAACATGTCGGTTTAAATATGGCTGCCTAGATAATTTTGCATTAGTCAATCACCTTTAATAATTTATTTTATTACATGAGCTCTCCCAATTTAGTATTATTTTACAAATTTTCAAAATGAAAATTATTTGATCAAGCTACTGTTATAATAAACCATTTCATAGTAATCATTTAACCAGATATTAAAACGCACATGTAGAAATTTATATGCATTAAAAGAAAAAGTGTGTTAATAAATAATCATATGATTGATTCCAGTGTCATAAGTGGGGCCCCAATAATCAGAATATGATGTGCCTCTCAATGCCATATCACAACTCAGAATAGCGTATACTTATTACAAAATATGTTTTTCTATTTGTATTAAATTTATTTATTGAATGTTTTTTACTTTCAAAAAAGCTTTATTTGAATAGCAAAATAGCAATAAATGAATGTACTAGAAACTTAGTCGCACCACCTTTTGTAAACATGTTATTCATTTAGTTATAACAGTAAATATCTGTTTGGAAGTGGTCTTGGTAACCCTTAGAAACTGACTAATTGCTTAGAATTGTCTTTAATAAAAATTATAGAAATATTCTTCTGAATAAATTTACCTTAATTCTTTGGCCGAAAATTGTTTCTTGATGTAATAGAATTTTAACCAAGTCTTAATTATAATAAAGAATATTATTGGTACTGGCCGAATAACTATTTCATAATGTCTAAATCAAGTGATCAAGACAAATATAGATACACTATAATATTGTTGGCATTTATACAATATTAATTTAAACTGGTATTTATACATTATATTCTTATCTAATCTAGAGAATAATTTGTAATCTTTATAAGTCCTTATATGGATTTATTAATAAACAATATAACTTTTATTTAGGTCATATAAAACACTGGGTGTATCATGGTATTATGGGGCAATAATTAAAAAGCAATTAATCAAATTCAAATTTTAAATAATTACTAAGGTTATTTTTATAACAATATAAATTCAAATTTATAAAAATTATTCCGTAATTATCACCAAGAAAATTAAAACAAGTGAATGTTTTAAGTTAAAGTATCACGTTGAAAATTATTATTGTATAATCAATATTTAAGAGTCCCTGAACAATTTTTACATTTTATAAGCATTAAGGTAATTTGTTGGTTTGCAAGCTGAACGAATTACGATAACCAATACTTGAATAATGAAGAATCAATAAAATATTTACTATAAAAATATAAAAGAGTACTAAA
Source organism: Euzetes globulus (assembly GCA_034695525.1). Taxonomy (NCBI): domain Eukaryota; kingdom Metazoa; phylum Arthropoda; class Arachnida; order Sarcoptiformes; family Euzetidae; genus Euzetes; species Euzetes globulus. The sequence continues at coordinate 9,013 of JAQIWP010001444.1, forward strand.
TGTAAATTATTTTCACCTTGAAGTATCACGAGGATCATTAAAAATTAATCAGTAAACAATAAATAATAAACTATGAAATTTCGAATAATAAACAGTTATGGTCACTTTCTGCCCAAAATAAACTCGCTGAAAATGTCTTCTCTTGCAAACAAAATTAGCATGTTTATTTTCATATTCTGTCTTATAACTGGATGTCCTTTTCAAATACATTCCTTATTTAATTTATTCTTCAGTTATCCGACAAATATATTTCTTGAGACCCAAATAGATGTATACGAGAAACCATTGCCTGCAATGACTTTTTGCACATCACATACTTCTTTGGCTATTATGAGAGACAGTGCCGAGATTTTCAGCTTGGTCAACATCTCATCTATCATAAAGCAGATAAGGATTATTTCGAATAATGACAAGACGGTAGTAAACAGATTACTCAAGAAATTATGCTTTGAAGAGAATAAGTCAACAATACTATTGCTTTACAATTAATTCAATTATGAATCGTATGTTTTCTAATAATTTCCCCTAATTTTACCCTGTTAAGTTCAAGGAAATTTTTTTAAAAATCAATTATAATTTATAAATGATGAATATTAATTTTCCTTTCAAATAAGTCAACAAAAGCATAAATTTGATGCAAAATCAAAGACTGGAAATTGGTTTAAATCAGAGATGGCCAATAGGGGGCTGTATATCGGTTCCCCCGTGAACTGAAAATACCCCACCCCCTAAAAAATGGTCATTGACCATCTTTGATTTAAAGGGTTATATGGATTGGTGGCAATTCCTTCACAACTCTTTTGATAATTCATCCTGATATGATTGGAATACTATACTTCTGGAGGATGGCTAGTACTCACCTATAGCATCCGATCCTACCATCTGTTGGAGTGGCCCTATCGCACAGATTGCAAATATTATATTGAGAGCACAGAATACACATCTTGTAAAGACTATCCGCAGATGTAGACTGAAAATTAGCCAAACAAAGTGCGGAGTCATTTCTCATAACATTCATGTCTATAGAGTGGAACCGAGTGTTACGTTTGCCAACAATTCTAATGATGAGGACTGTGTGGACGATCTTAACACAAATGACAATTGTATGAAAGACTGCAAAAATGTCAATTGTGTTAAACATTACAAACCGATGATAATTACTCGAATGTTTTCCAGAAAAATTTATGACTCTGGTACAATTCTAGTGAACTTAATAACTCCTAGTGAGCCGGATGTTTCCATAAACCCAGTTTTGAGACAATTGAATTCATATGCTATTTGGCATCGATTGTCAATCTCTGGTTTGGTTTCTCAATGTTTTCTGTTTATTCTTGGTCTAAGACTATTTTTCAATTAACTAAGCTTGATGCATATAAGTAAATATGTTGTAATAAATTTATTTATTGTAGATAAAATATCCTGGTAGTACAAAAATACAATAGGACGACTTTTTAAGTACTGTATTCCTCCGAAAGAAACGTCATGTCGATATAAGTGATTTGGACCATTCCATAAAAATATGTAACTATTATTTTTCACTTTGACTGTGATTCCTATCCAAGGATTCTATTAATCATTTATTACTGACTTATTAATGTATAATTCATTTGATATTTAGTTATTAATTACTTTCTCTCGATATTTAATCACCAATTATTGTTTCACTTTGTTCTAAAGTGAATTTTAAAGTGTACTTTCATAACTATTTTAACCCAATGACTTGTTTGTTAATAGCAAATAGTATTTTAAGATATTATTAATATTATTATTTTATAATCAATAACCAATGGGAGGCCATAGACCAAAAGGAGTAAAATTGTATATCAAAAACTATTCAGAGTAAGTTTGAACTCCGGAAGGGACGGTCGTAAAGTGCCTCATTTATTGTAATCGTTTCCCGTTATCAGTATTTTGTTCAATAAAAGTGTTAAGACCTTACGGGTTCTTTAGTCCTTCGCGAACCATAAACTTAGGGGTCGGGAAGGGCCGAATGTGAGCGCCCGGCTGGTGGGAAAAGAGGTGAGCAAAAAGACTGAGGATTCGAAAGACTGGGAGCAGCGCAGACTCCTTGCCTTCGAACTTCGAGCACCGTAACGTCAATTCGTTCGAAGTTCAGTGGTTCTCGAGCACCCGAAAGGGTAACTAGTTCCTCACGGTCTAGGCCAACAACTCAAACTCGATTCTTACGGGAGTAGCGGCGGCCCTGGAGACCTAGACAACCTCCACGACAAGGGGACCCGTTACAAATATGTTCCGGTAGACCGGTATAAATTGAGGTAAAATATTTTGCCAATATAACGATTTAATTATAATTTTGAAGTTTGAATTCAATGGACAATTTATTTAGTTATAAAATACATCCTCGAAATAAGGGACCACTATTTAACGGAAACTCGATTTAACGGACAAAAATTTGCTGCACCGCTGATCCCGTTATTTCGAGGGTGGATTATATTGGCAAAATATTTTACCTCAATTTAAACCGGTCTACGGGGCCTAATCACATTAATTTTTAACACTATAGTAAACAACTTTCTCTCAAACAAACAAAATTTTATGACAAGTTATGACCTGTTTTTTATCATAAATCTAGACTTGAGACATTTAACTTCTGAACTCATTTTGATATCATGTCGGTGTGCTAGGAGTATACCATCGGCAGTATCCTCAACCTCACTTTCGGGAGAATACGGTAGCAGTATATAATAAAGTATTCATGGTATTATCAAAGAATCAAAAAGCTAATAAATTGTCAATTGATTAAACATTCCTTATTGATTTTAATTTGCTTTATTCCTTATAAAATGTACCTTGAAGCAAGCCTAATAATGATAGATAGGCTAGCTAAATAGTTCACTGAAATGAAGTTCGAATAATCTATGTTGGTCGCTTATTCTATACAGAACTGATACCTCCACAATTTTCAGCAGATAAATACCAGTATTACTGACAATCTGTTTAAACAAAGAAAACTTATTTTAACAATGCATAAACATGCAATAATTACCTGGTAAATAATATATTCATTTACTAAAAATACATTTCCACAATAAAAGCCAATTATCTGTCGCCTATTCTTTCAATAAATGTTGAAATCTTGAACAAACAATAATTAATCAGTTTATAAATTATCAGTGTACCTTCACATTCAACGTCATCGGAAGCGATCTTTTATTATAAGATAAAGACCATTAATCAAAGAATACGCTTTAAATGATTCTTTATAAACCATTGAATTGATTTTCAAAAAGAAAATAAATGAAAAGATGATAATAAAGGTGAAAAGAACAAGATTCTGAGAAATAAACTCAGCTTACCATAAATTGTTACAAAGATACGGAGATTGGATACGGCGCACAAACTGCCCATTTATAACTAGGATATTCGAGACCAATAGGTATTGTTATAGCAATCGATTTCAACGTAAATTTCATTCAATGTTTTGATTAAATTTAGAATTTCACCAAACCGTCTGCTTTTGAACTTGGTCTTTGTTTTAATGTCGACATTCAATTGTGTCAGCTTTAACTTCAAATACAGATAAGTGATGAAGAAATAGAGATTTAAAATGAAGAATATTTTTTGAACCAAATGAAGGCCAAATGAATAAATAAGGTTCCAGGGCAGTCCAAAAAAGACCAATTAATACCATTTATAACTTGCAATTAATGGAAAATTTTAAAAGCGTTCCGATGAAAAATAAATTCAAGATAAAGGAATTGACAGCAATTATTACTCTTCTCAGCAATTTTGATAATTTTAACACATCCTTGTTCCTTATAAGTCAAACCCATACCCTGTGGTGAATACAGACCTGATAGTAATCCAAAGAACTTCATGTATAGCGGCTTTTTATCCAGACACTCAGGACACATCTTGGACACTCAGGAAAATTGCAAATTATTCAATACTGAAAATCAAAATGATTGCGGGGTGAAGTGAAATTTTATGACTAATATTTCTGTGTAGTCAGCAATGAGTACGTGAAGACCAAGATAGTCGTCAGTGATTATAATGGACATAATGACCAAAAGGATTAGCATTAAATTTCTGTATGGACTGTGAAATTGTAGTCGCTTTTCCTCATCAAATTTGACAAATGTAAGACCAATTTTGAACAAATGTTCACCTATTTAACTTAATACTTTTCAGACAATATATCGCTGGCACCAAAGATGTCTTCTTTCTCTTCAAACCAGCTTATTGAATTATTGAATTATCATTAAGACTCCCATGATTTAACTTGCCAGGACTATTTGGGCGCTTCTTTCTCCATGGGCAATTTTACCACCATTCAATTCTTTGATTTCCAATTCAACAGTCCTTCAAAATTTATTATAATTGCTTAGATAATTACTCATGATTATGTTTAATATTTAATTTATCTATTTAAAAGGTAGTAAATTTGTCCCATAGATTTTTAAAAGAATCCTTTAAGAGCTCATCAATTTGGATGTGAACAGTAAATATTTTTTACTATATTATGTCTAATAAAATGATTTTTTGGTAAAATTCTGGATTCATAAATTTAGGCTTGCAAATTTTTAGTTTTTATAAATTTATTTTATTTTGATATAAAATTATTTTATATTAAATTTTATTAAACATTTTTTTACCATTGGTTGATAAGAATTTATATCAGATAATAGCAGGGATAAAGTTGAAAAATCCTGGAGGGGCCGTAGGGTAGGGTCAAATGTATAATCGGCTAAGGGCTTCCAAATCTCAAAAATTTTCGTTTTAAGGGGCATTTTCGAAGAAAATATTCAAAATTTTACTCAAAAACATAAATTGTTGAGCTATTAAAATTGAAAAATTGGAAATCTTGTTCACAACTAGAAATTTAAACAATTAAAAATTGCTGATTATTTTGTTTAAATCTGTATTAAACTTATTTGCATTGATAAAATCTATTAAAATTAATTAAACTGTTATTAAAAATAAATTTATGAGTTATTTACTTATAAACAAAACTGGCTATAAAAGACCAATTTTCAAAACACCAATGTGATTTTTATATTTTGTTTTATATACTGTAATTTAGTTTTTTACAAAAAAAATCCTCAATTCAAAATTATTTACTTCTGAAGAGAATTATTTTTTTCACTGAATATCGATCAGTAGAAACGGAATGAATGTTCAAAATTAGATTTTTTTTATTGAGCTTATTGTAAATTTTTACCGGGTATTTATATAGGCATTTAACTTGTTTACTTTTAAGCATTGTTTTTAATTTAGAATCTATTTAAAATTATACTAAATTGCAAAATTTGAGATCAGTATTTAGTCATATTGATTGAAGATATAGGTTATCGATTTAAATTTTTAATATGAATTTTGCATGTTTCATGACCATTAATCTTTTAAAAGACTAATTGACTTTACTTAATCTACTCATTTTTTTTATTGAGAAAAATTTTCCTGAAATAGTTCTTATAAATTATCTATATAGAGATGGCTTAAAAGAAATTTTTTGAAAGTTTCTCAAAGAAAGTTTCTAAAAGGTTTCTTTTAGAAACTTTTTAAAGAAAAGAAAAAAGTTTCTCTTAACAAAATTTCTCGACAAAAAAATATAAATTTTCGTTTTATTATTAATATTGTTATTTTATTTCAATAAAACTTAAAGCCTATGTTAGTGGCAGCTGTAACAAACGTAATGCAGTAATAAAATCGCTTATAGAGGCCACTTTAGAAATTTATAATGGGAAACCATAGGAAAATTGCGATGGTTCATAAAGTATGTAAAAAGTTTAAATTCGACGTTAATTATGTCAAACTATTGTGACGTTGTCATAAAGGCAAAAACCATAACAAAATTTAATTTTTCAAAAAATTAGGTCAAAAAATTAGAAGCTATAAACTGGAAATGTTTAAAATTTTAATAAAAATAATTTTTCTAACATTTTTAGAAAAATATTTAACAATTTTTTTAAAAATCATTGTTTTTTGGTCAACTATTGAAATACATGGGCCGACCATTGAAACTAATGTTAAAATGTTTTCCCATTGAAATACATGGGCCGACCATTGAAACTAATGTTA